>PITA01003378.1:77430-140836 GCA_004023965.1 Spilogale gracilis
TTTTTTTTTTTTTTTTTTTTTTTTTTTTTTTTTTTTTTTTTTTTTTTTTTTTTTTTTTTTTTTTTTTTTTTTTTTTTTTTTTTTTTTTTTTTTTTTTTTTTTTTTTTTTTTTTTTTTTTTTTTTTTGATATCCTTAATTTCTGTCACTATAAGCTGCTTTAGGCTTATCTTGTGTATTCTGTGCTCCAGCCCTAGAGTCAGCCGTTCTTCAAGGAGCTCTGTTCTTATTGGAGAATAGTAGTGGAATCCAAGATCTGGGCTCTAGATATTGCTTGCAGACCCTGTCGGGTGATACAGTGAGGAGCTCTGTGCGTGCTGACTAGCCCATTCGTATATCCCCCGCCTAGAAACATTTCTCTATGTATCCACCTGTATCTACATTGACCTGACATAAGTTCTTACTGATGTTGGAGACATGATTTTAGCTTCTGGAAAAATGATGCTAAAAATCTAGAAGTCTTTAAAAAAAAAAAAGTAAAAGAGTGATGTATTTCCTGTGCTAAAATTCTGCTTTGTGTCTACGACCATGACCCATCTTCCCGGGGTCTTTTTCAGCTCCAAGATTCTAAGACTCTCCATTTCGTAGTTTGGAAGCCAGTGGGTTGGTGGAATTCCGTGAGCACTGGATGGGCATTCTGTAGTGCTTGGGCTGCTCAGTTACGGATGGGTCAGGCTTGCAGGGACCGTGAGCTGGGATGTTTGCCCCAGTGACACATGAACACACTTGAAGGAGGTGGCTCTGAGGGGGTCACGTCACTAATCCAGCATGTGGGCTTTTGCAAGCATCTGGGAATTCTAACCTGTGTTCTTGGGAAACTTCTGTCCAAATTCTAGGAAGAAGAACGCCTAAATAAACTAAGAATTGAAAGCCAAGGCTCCCCTGAAAGTAAGTTCCCCCCGCTGCTGTGGTCGTTACCAGTCAACTAACGATAGAGATGGGCGTGGGGAGGGGTGCCATGGAATAGGAGAGCCAAGAATGACATGTGTGAGGTGATGAGAACCCCTGAATGGCCAGGGCTTACTCTGTGCACACCCATATCAGAAGCCTTCATTTTTTCTAACGTTTCCCTTCTCTTTGGAGCCTGGCGTCACCTGAGGGCACCAGAGCCGGTCTGGCAGAAGGGAGGAACCGTAGTCTCCTGTCCTGGCCCAGGGACAGTGGCTGCAGGCCCGGCCTAGACACGTGCAAACCCCGCGTAGGTCCGAGGCTGCACCTCCTCCAGCTTGGTGTTTTTCTCCCAGATAAGTGAGGTTCTCAACCTCAGAAACTCAATTCCTGTTTCTCTCCGTCCAAGCGCTGAGAAGCAAGAAGCTCTGTAAGTGTATTACTGTCTTATGGGCAACACAGATGAGATGCGGGGCGGCTCTCCGTTCCCGTCCTGCTGGCGGGAAGCCTGGTCGCAGGCCCGTGAAGGGTGGAGCCAGGGAATTCGGCGGATAAGAGCCGTTCTGGGGCGAGGACTGCGAAAGACTATATAAAATGACTGTGGAAAACAAAATAAAACCAGGATTTCTCATGTGTCCATATATTTTCAAGTTTTAGGGTCCCCTATGTGGGATGCCATAAGGAAGGAAGGGGGGAAAGTCTTAGAGTGGTTGTTGTTAAACTATGTCCCGTGGTCCCCAGGGATTCCCAGGGATGCTTTGGAGGGACAGGTCCATTTGGAGGGACAGGTCCGGCAAGCAGGTCCACTTCAGCCAGAGAAGTTCTGTTTCTGAGTTTTATGTGTTAGGTTCTGAGTAAAGTTCGTTTTGAAAAGGTTTCATTGCTTTAGAAAAAGTGAATAATCACTAATGTAGAGGAATATTCCTTTAGAAAAACAAAGAAGGGGAGAAGGTTAGTGGAGTTAAAGGATTAAGATTTGAGATTAAAATTAATCTTGAGCCTTGAAGATTCTTTGAAATTTAAGTTGATTTTGGAGGGAGCAGTTTAGAGGGATAAACTTCAAAAACATGCAAAAATTCTTACTTTTAGGATGTTAGATAAGGCTTTTACTATTTAATCTCCGTTCATGAAGTTTCCTGATGAAGTAAGTTCTTGAGGATGGCTAAGTCTAACACATTTTTGTAGTTTTTTTTTTTTTTTAAAGATTTTATTCATTTGACAGAGAGAAACACAGCCAGAGAGGGAACACAAGCAGGGGGAGTGAGAGAGGGAGAAGCAGGCTTCCCGCCGAGCAGGGAGCCCAATGTGGGGCTCAGTCCCAGGACCATGGAATCAGGATCTGAGCCAAAGGCAGATGCTTAACCGATGGAGCCACTCAGGCATCCCTTTATTTTTATTTTTTTTAAATATTTTTTTTATTTGACAGAAACACAGCCAGAGAGGGAACACAAGCAGGGGGAGTGAGAGAGGGAGAAGCAGGCTTCCCGCCGAGCAGGGAGCCCGATGTGGGGCTCTATCCCGGGTCTCCGGGATCATGACCTGAGCCGAAGGCAGTCGCTCAACCAACTGAGCCATCCAGGCGCCCCCATTTTTGAGGTTTTAAAGAAAACATTTTAGTTAAATGTTGCAAAAAGTCTGACTTTTTTGGCTCCTTAGGACTGTGTTGCTTTTGACTAACCACCCTATTTAGCGTGATTATTTGAGCATCTGCCCAGGCTTACATTCGGAATGCTGTTGCCTGGGAATCACTATGGAACAGCAAGATCTGAGCTCCGTAGCGCTTCTCTTGAGAATTATCCTTTCTTTTGCTCCCTCCTTTGACTCAGCCATGACTCTAAGCTCCTTACTCCTTCCTTAACTCTGTAATTGACTGTAATTGTCTTCATGAGCCTTAGGCTGCAGACAAAATTAACATTCCTTATCCTCCTGCCTCTCAGGCTGTACTTTTCCTTCTGTGGTTATGTCCTCATTCTACTCATCTTCCAAAACCCGGGGCAGGCGCCATGTCATCTCTGCAGACTTGCCTACTGCCCACATCCCCAGCCGAAAGCCATTTTCTTACCTTGAGGGTTTCACAAGATGCTACCTGTTACTCTTTTGTGTTTTGGCTTTCAGAGTGTAAATTCTTTGAGGGCGATGTCAAGTCTTAATCCCACTAGTGCCCCTCAGTACCTCACACCTTGTGGGTGTTCCTTAGATCCTTGGTTGGATGCATGTATGATCAAATATCAAAATTTTTTTTGTTATGTTTTTATTTCTTTGAGCTAGTTTGGCCTACACGACCTTAAAAAATTGTGCGAGCGAAGAAACTGTAGATCATATGAAAATGGCGGGCAAGAGCGAAGTGTAGCTTCATCTCGCTTCTTCAGTGCCATCTAAGATGGCCATTCTTTGCCAGAAGTGATTTTTCTCCTTGGATTTATTATGTCTGTACACCTAACCTTCAGGACCATGAGGGGAAAGACTGCTAAAGACACACTTTGGAGTGCAGTGGCCATAACGCTATCTTACCCTTTTCTCTTTGGTCCTCAGAGCTCCGGCTGGTGCATATCTGGGCCAGATACCTGTTTGGGAGCTCAGGGCACCCAGTGGGAGAGAGGGGTGAAGTCAACCAGGTCTGCCCCCCACCTCTGTTGCAGCTCAGCTTGTAATAATAGTTTCCTGTCTTGCTTTGCTTTTCAGCTCTTACAAGCTTGAAGAAAGGATACCTGTTCATGTACAATCTTGTGCAGTTCTTGGGATTCTCCTGGATCTTTGTCAACATGACTGTGCGGTTCTTTATTTTGGGAAAAGGCAAGCGCAAAACTTAAATGCTAGTTTTCTTTTCTTTCTTTCCTTTTTTTAAAGATTATTTAATTATTTGACAGATCAAGAGAGGGAGAGAGAATGAGCACAAGCAGAGAGAGAAATAGTCTCCCCGCTGAGCCAGGAGCCCAATGCAGGGCTCGATCCCAAGACCCTGGGATCATGACCTGAGCGGAAGGCAGACACTTAAGCTACTGAGCCACCCAGGCACCCCAATACTAATTTTCTTTTGTCAGTGGTTTGGGCTACTATCCACCAAAGGTGTTAGCAGTACCCTGCCTTTGGTATTAATAATAACTTTGTGTAGCACTCAGGCCTTTCATTTTATTTCCGTGTCTCTGAGTTCCCTTGGCCTTGTGAAACAAGCAGGCTGGAGATTGTGTCCATTTAACAGGTGAGGAAACAGGCTTAGAAATGTTCCACACTCACATGGCTGGCCAGAGGCACATCTTGGGTTCCTTTCTCTGCTCACTACCATGGTAACTCATTTGTAACCAAATAAACGTGGTATTTCCAATGCCAGAGTTAATGCAAGTCCCACAGGGATCTTGCCCTTTGGGAGCCTAAGTAGATTCTCAAATGGACAATTCCAAAACTGAATGAAAAGGCTATCATAAAGATATTTGTTCCTGATAAATTAAATTGTGTTTTTTTAATTGTATAGTTAACAGTTCTGACAAAAAGTAAATGATAATGGAAAGTTTTGAGAATGTGATCTTAAAGTATTCTGAAATTGTATTAAGAACAATAAATCAGTAATAAAATTTGCAGGAAGAAAGGGTAATGGGAGAGCACTTTCTCTGTCTGATAGGAAAGAGTGATAATTAAAATAATACAGCATTAGTATAAGAAGTGAATATCAATAGAGCAGATTAGGTTGTCCAGAAATAGCTTTTACATTATATGTATCCCCCGATTATATATATGATATAAAAGGAATCATGAGTCAGTGGAAAGGGAAATATCCAATACTCTTTTATTGGACGGGAATACTAATAATGTTTCCAGGGAAAATAGGTTAGGTTTGGGTGCATGAGGGAGGCAAGGAATCTCTTTGACCATTTTCCTTATGCTGTGTACAAAAATAAATTCCCCCAAAAGATTTAAGAGTTCTCTATCAAAAATTTAAAACATAATAAGATGCAAGTAAATGTTTATAAAAATCTCATGTGGAAAGTTAGGACTTCCTAAGCTTAAAAGAGAAGAAATCATAAAGAATAAGTCAATATATTTGTCTACACAAAATGTCTAAATTTCTGTATGTCTAAAAATACCCCAACCAAGACAACACTGAAAATTAAAAGTATATGGAGGTTAGTAGCATGAGGGTGGAGAGTTGGTGGAAAATTTCAGCATATACTGGCAGGGGTTGATTATACATGAAGAATTTGTTACAAATTGATCGAAAAACATATAGACTCCATGGAATAGATAAAGAGAAGTCATGTGCAGGTAGTTCCTCAGAGGGAATAAAACCAATTTAATATACAGAAAAAAATGTTGAACTCAATAATGAAGGAAATAAAAATATGATTTTTTTGGTCAGTTTTGCAAAGTTAAAAAAGATAGCTAATTCAAGAGGACATACGCTGAATTAGACACACCAGAAGCTACTGGGAAGGTGTATGGACATGACTCTTTTGGAAAATCATTTGACAAAGCTCATCAAGACACCTAACTGTTCACATCCTTGATCTTGGTTATTTCACTTCTGGAAGTATATTCTAAAGAAATCACTGAAACTACAAAAAAAGCTTTTTCAGAAGGTACACATTGTGGCATTATTTGTATTAGTGACAAGTTAGAAGCTACCTAGATGCCCATTAACGAGGATTTATTTTAGAATATTCATTCAATGGAATGTTGTGAAGCAGATATAAAGTATTTAAAGAGTCTATAATAACATGGACAAATACTTATGATAGGCTAAAAAAGTAATGTATAAATTTGTTCTTCCAGTTTCATCACATCATATGAAATGGAGAAAATACTGAACCAGTACATGCAAAAAGATCAGAAGGAATGCAGCATTTGAAAATGGTTTGGATGTGGACAATTTAAAAACTTGTCCTTATTTTTTTTTTTTTTTAAAGATTTTATTTATTTGACAGAGAGAGAGATCACAGGTAGGCAGAGAGGCAGGCAGAGAGAGAGAGGAGGAAGCAGGCTCCCTGCTGAGCAGAGAGCCCAGTGCAGGCCTCGATCCCAGGACCTTGAGATCATGACCTGAGCTGAAGGCAGAACTTAACCAACTGATCCACCCAGGCGCCCCTTTTCCTGCCTTTTAAAATGAGAAGGACAAACAGTAGAGTTTACTATTCATGACCTCATAGGCCTGTTCCCCTCCAGCTTAGTTTGGATAGTAAATTTGAATCTACGTGGCTGTTTATTATATTTTTCCTTAAATTCCTTTCATGCAAGTAGGTATCCAGTTTGAGAAATAATTCTGTTGGAATTTGCCTCTTGATTTACCCTTAATGTATATTTGTCCCATAGAGTCCTTCTATGACACATTCCACACCTTGGCCGACATGATGTATTTCTGCCAGATGCTGTCAGTTGTGGAAACTATCAATGCAGCAATTGGTGTCATTAAGTCACCAGTGATGCCTTCTCTTATCCAGGTACTGAACGGTTGACCTCAGATTTCAGTATTAATGGGTATGCCACAATTTGCTGAGAAATCGCAGTGAATAAAAATCTCTTTGCACAGGAATAGCATTATTTTATCTGAAAAAGGAGGAAAGCTTTTAAGCCCAGGGATATTTTCCAAAATAGACTTTTGCCATTTCAGATCTGGTTGTTTGTTTATAACATCTTCATGAAATCACCAAGTTATAAAAAGGGCTTTAAGGGGGAAACTTGGATTCTCAAGCAGGAGCAGAAAAACTTACCCAGAGATTTCTCAGGTAGAGATGTGTTTTGTCTCCTCTCAACTTGGGTAGGTGAAGACAATGCAATCCTAGGAGATCTTTTCACTTTGGACTTCATTCCATATATGAAGGGATCCTTTTGCCTCCTATGGGGATTCCCCCTCCCTGTGTTGTTTCCTAATATTTGGAAGATTGCTATCAGGAACGGGACATCAGCGTCTTTTAACTTCCTTGCCCTATTTCCTAACTATGTGATTAAATACTCTTAAACACAGCTCCCCTTCCCCTCGCCTCGGAGCAGCAGGTGATTGCTGGTTAGTCTCTTCTGGTGTGCTGTTTCTATAGTTCTAGCCTGTTCTGGTACACCGGCCCTGGCATTCTGAGAGTATGAGTTGCATGGTAAAGGGTGTTAATCCAATAGACTTGTTATTCCTGGGTTTTGTGTTCCTGGAGAGAAGCCTCTTTTGTTCAGTCTAAAAAATAAGAGGATAGTGAGGAACCCACTAATGTGGAATAATACTTTTTGTATGTCAAGGACTAGTGCAGATAAGCATGAGGCTAGAATTTCTGGGGTATGATGGAAGGAGGGGTTCGGCATCCTCACATCGCGTCGCTCCCAGGAGTGCGGTTCACGGAGAAGGCGCTGTGAGCCGAGCCTCGGGAGGTCGCGCGTGCGCCAACTTGGCTGCAGCCCGGAAGCCTGACGTGGGGTCGGAAACAAGTCACAGGGTTACTACGTTTAATTTCGTAAAGTTTAAGAACAGGCGAAGGGAAACAGTGTACTATTTAGAAATATGTTCAGAAGCAGGAAACCTATAAACCTGGAACAGAGGCTTACACTAGCTGAACTCAGGGTTTTTTATATATTTTTTTAGGATTTTATTATTTTAAAATTTTTTAAAGTAATCTCTACCCCAAATGTGGCACTTGAACTCATGACCCCGAGATCAAGAGTCACATTCTCTACTGAGCCATCCAGGTTCCCCTGTTTTTTTTTTGTTTATCCTGAATTTAGGGGGGCTAAGTTTCAGGTTAATACGTTTATATCATTTTTGTAAAATATATTTTTAAAACTTTTTCCTCTCCTTTGGGTTCTTTTAACAGCTTTGTGGAAGAAATTTCATTTTGTTTATCATCTTTGGCACCATGGAAGAAATGCAAAACAAAGCTGTGGTTTTCTTTGTGTTTTATTCATGGAGCGCAATTGAAATTTTTAGGTGGGTAAAATGCCAGCATGGTGGTTTGAATGCTTCTCCTTTCTCTGGAGCAGCTCTCTTCTGGAGGGAGTTTTATTCAGAGTCTCATTTGGTTTGAGATTAAGGTTCCATGTGTGGAAGAGCTCTAGCTGCATCTGTGTGCTCTGCAAAGGTGAGGCATTTTTTTTCTTTTAAACAATCACTGGATCACAGTACCAGCTGGGGCACTGGGAGCAGAGGGAGTCGAGAGGTGCAGAGAGGTGAAAGACCCATCCTACCCTTCAGGATTTTGCGGGCTTCTCAGAAAGAGGGCTTATCCACATGGAAAAGTTTTGCAAGGGGAAAAAACATGGATGGAACTAGTGAAGACTAACCTTCTAAAAGGAATGATAGAAAGAAATCTTGACTACAGGATTACTGAAGTTTCAGTCAACCTCTTACCTGTCATTCTCTGTTGTCAATAGAAATACTTAAAAAAGAAAAGGATCCGATTGAACTAGAGGTACTCTTTGCTACATACGTATTCCATTTCCTTTTTGGTCAGGTGGAGCAGGGCTTTTGAAAACTGACTCTTCAGCTCTAGGTTTGGAGATATTATGGCAAAGTTAGTTGAAAGGGAGAAGAGGCAGTAGCAGCCCTAGATTGTGTCCTGAGGTAACTTTTGTTATTAATATATAATGTATTATTTGTTTCAGGGGTACAGGTCTGTGATTCACCAGTCTTACACAATTCACAGTGCTCACCATAGCACACAGCCTCCCCAGCGTCCACCACCCAGCCACCCCATCCCTCCCCTGCCCCACTCCAGCAGCGCTCAGTTTGTTTCCTGAGAATTAAGTCTCCAGTGGTTTGTCTCCCTCTCTGGTTTTGTCTTGTTCCTAGATTGTGTCTTAACTGTGGTCGGAATCTCATAGTATCCTTTATACCTTCTAATCTACTAATACAAAGGTGAAAAATTTTAAGTACTTAATATTAACTCTGGGAAGAAAAACTTGTGTTACCTCTTTTTAAATATAGTCTGTCTTATTCTAGATGAGGGGTCTTTTGTATACTTTTGAATTTGTTTTAGTTTGTTTTTGAGAGAGAGCACAGGGGAAGGGCAGAGGGAGAGGGGGAGAGAGAATCTTAGCATGGAGCCCAAACTGGGGCTTGATCTCATGACCCTGAGATCATGACCTGAGCTGCTATCAAGAGTCAGACACTTAACCAAGTCACACAGGCGCCCTGTTTACTTTGATACCATTCATTTATCCAGAGATAAATTGTCAAGGTGTCTGTCATCCTTACCTACTTAGAACATAGGTCAGATCTTGTAATAAAGGCAAAGAGGTTTTGAGCATTCATTCCATGTACTGACCTATTCCAAAGAGGGTTCCTGTAGGACCTAAACTTAGTCTGCCATCAAAGGGAGTTCATATCCTTTGAAAGTTTGGGGAAAGAGTATGATGGGAGTATGTGGGTAGATAACCCAGGATTATAATTCTGTTCTGAAGAAGCCATGTGTGGCCAAGTGTGAAACTGTTGTTCTTGAATGACATTCTGATGTTGCACTCAGGGCCTAAAGTGGCTTTTCACATCCAAATTCCTTCCTTTCAATAGGTACCCCTTCTACATGCTTTCCTGCATTGACATGGATTGGAAGGTGCTCACATGGCTTCGCTACACTGTGTGGATTCCCTTGTATCCTCTGGGATGTTTGGCAGAAGGTACTTTCAAGAACCCTAGGTGTTAAAGGCTTAGTTCCAAAGGATAGCTAAGCTGATAGGCCAAAGCTTTCTTCCTTCCTCTGCCAGCCTTAGTCTGATAGACAGGTGTTACTTTTTAAGAATTTCTTTCTAGTGGCTTCCTTCATAGGACTCCTCATACCCAGACTATTCCAGGGAAGTAGCTCGTTTTTGTGAGGTTTGGAAGCTGGGCCTTCATGTACTGCATGCTTCCTATTTACATGGTATTTAGAATTATCCAAAGCAGGCTCTTATCAGTGACTTCATTTTATTCTTAAACACCTAGTGAGTCAGTCGGATTTTTCTCTCCATTTTATAGAACAGAAAACTAAAGCTCAGTACTGTTAAAATTAATGTTTCTCATTCATTTTATTGTCAGCTTAGAGGTTCATCGCTTATGAAAAACTAGACATGAGCCAGCCCTCTGTACTAACAGGAAGGAAGCATTTTCGGCATACCCAGAATTGGCACCGGGGGAGTGGGGGGTTCGAAGCTTCTCTCGCTAGATGGCACTGTATTTCATTTGCTTCTGACAGGTTCGTGTTTCTACTTTCAGCTGTCTCAGTGATCCAGTCCATTCCAGTATTCAACGAAACAGGAAGATTCAGTTTCACCTTGCCATATCCAGTGAAAATCAAAGTTAGATTTTCCTTTTTTCTTCAGATTTACCTTATAATATTATTTTTAGGTAAGTACTGGCTCTGTAATAGATTTTCTCCTGTCACTTCTTAGAGGGCAAAGTTAAATGATATGAAGCTGTCAAAGTGTTTATTAGGATTTTTATTTCCAGAAGAGTAGCATAGAGTTAGAGAAACATCGTTTTGTACAACAGACCCACGAGGGGAAAATGCTACAGGTATTTTTTCCAAATCACCAGAGTGATTGAGTTACCTTCTTGCTCATGCTCTTGGCCACTGGGAATTCACCATATTTCATGTTTAAAACAATGTAAGAAGTTCTTTCAAAGTAGAATAAGAAAAAAAAAGGTAGAATAAGAAGTACATTTTAATTTTACTAATTTCAGTGACATATTCCTTATCCAGAGTTTCTAGAGGTGATAATGCCACTGGCAACAACGAAGGAAGAAGGCAGTGAAGGTTTCTGAGCAGCCGAGAGATGTCACAAAGCTTCTACCTAATAACAGGAAAGCACCTCTGCCCCCTCCTCTTGTAAAACAGCTTCTGTATTAATTTATATAAAATCATAATTGCCTTACTTCATAAAAACTAAGAACTAAAAGAAATAAACCTAATTATTAGAAATACGAGAGATTTAAAAGCCTTCCTATCATAAGGACTGTTTACTTAACAAAAAAAATACATTAGCACTTTAGATAAAGATTTCATCAGAGAGAGAGAGGGAGCACAAGCAGGGGGAGTGTCAGGCAGGAGACTTAGGCTCCCCGCTGCCAGAGCCCAATGTGGGGCTCCATTCTAGGATCCTGAGATCATGACCTGAGTCAAAGGCAGATGCTTAAGGACAGCCACACAGGCGCCCCAGTTCTAATGCATTTTAAGGTGATTTACATATTCTCTTGTTTTAGTTCACAAAAATCTTATGGTGGCCGTAAATAAGTATGGCCGTGTGGTCTTCTAGGAACAGATAGCAGATTAGTTACCTACTGCTGTGCAACAAATGACCTTAAAACTTGGCTTAACAAGAGATGTTAAGTGTCAGGGACATTTCTGAGTGTCTTAGAAACAGTCTCGAAGTGTCTAAGTGGCTTCCAAGGGTCAGAAGGCATCCTACTGGCTGGCTCAGAGTCCCTGCTGAGGTTTCAGTCAGGCAGTCAGCCCGGCGGGGGGCTGCCGTTTCTGCAGACTTGAGTAGGGCTGCAGGATCTGGCTGCTCCTAGCTCACGCATGTGACTGTCAACAGGAGGCTTTGGTTTCTTGCCACAGTACCCCTCCATGTGGCTGCTCAGGACACAGCTTCCCCCAAAGCAAGTAGTTTGAGAGCCAGAAGCCACTTTTTTTTTTGCCTTTAAAAAAAAAAAAAAACGAACACAAAAACAAAAAACACCTGTCTATACGGATACCTGGGCAGGTCAGTTGTTCAGTGTCTGCCTTCGGCTCAGGTCCCAGGGTTTCTGGGATGGAGTCCCTCATCAGCTCAGCAGGCAGCCTGCTTCTCCCTCTGCCTGATGCTCCCCCCCCATTTGTGCTCTCTGACTAATAGATGCTTTTTTAAAAGGTTTTATTTATTTTTTATAGAACTGTATTTGACATATAACACTATATAGTTGAAGGTATACACCAGGTTGATTGGATTCATTTATATATTGTAATATGATCGTCTTTGTAGACATGACTCGTACCTTTATCATGTCTGCACTGCCTTTTATCACCTATAATCTTGGAGGTGACACATCATCACTTCTGCACTATTCTCTTGGTTACACATACCAACCGGGTACAGTATGGGAAGGGATACCAAGAGGTAGGATCACTGGGGACCATGTGGGAGACCAGCTACCCCAGTGAGAGGACCCCAGAAAGTAAATCCAAGAAGCCAGAAAGCTCAGTTCATGTTTCACTGGGGGACAGAACCCTGCACCCTTAGGAGCCCTCAGGGAACCAAGTACACGGCAGAAGCACAATTAAACATTACACATTATGGGTATAGATCATTTGCCAAAGGTTATTTTGGTCAAAGATTAAATTTTATTCAGTTTCTCCTTTTCTGTTTCAGAAAGGGTATAATTTATTTCAGAAAGATTTCTAACCAAAATATGTTAAAATGTTTGGCCCTTGAAGGGAGTATGCTTCAGTTTGGAAAATGCACTCACTGAAAGAGTTCTTTACCTCTATTACTGGGTAAATCTAGTGTTACTGCCACCAGGCTCCATGAGGTATGCATACTAAATGGTTAAAAGAGGAATAAGTATTAAAAGACCCTTAAAATACCTTATTAGAAAAGTTAGAAGGGTAGAAGTATTTTAATGTGCATTAGCCCTACTGGCTTTTCTTCGTGTTATGTTGTCGTACATTCTAATTTACAAGGTTTTATAGTCATATCTAGTTGGCCCACAATGTAGTTGTTCTTATTCCTTAGAAATAAGGCTTAAATTTGTGTAATTTAGAAGCAGTACTACACCCAGTTACAAATAAAGTGCTTTTGTAAACATACATTCTCCCATATTAAGCCTGTAAAATAGGTTTTTTTTTTTTTTTTAAAGATTTTATTTATTTGACAGAGAGAAACACAGCCAGAGAGGGAACACAAGCAGGGGGAGTGAGAGAGGGAGAAGCAGGCTTCCCGCCGAGCAGGGAACCCGATGTGGGACTCGATCCCGGGTCTCCCGGATCATGACCTGAGCCGAAGGCAGTCGCTTAACCAACTGAGCCACCCAGGCGCCCCTGTTTTTTTTTTTTTTTTAAAGATGTTATTTATTTATTTGACACAGAGATCACAAGCAGGCAGAGAGAGGAGGAAGCAGGCTCCTCGCTGATCAGAGAGCCCGACGCAGGCCTCGATCCCAGGACCCAGAGATCATGACCTGAGCCAAAGGCAGAAGCTTTAACCCACTGAGCCACCCAGGCGCCCAAAAATAGGTGTTTTTAAACCTTGTGCAATGAGGAAACTGAGACGAGGCTAAGCCACAGAACAAGTCAGTGGTCAAGTAGGATTGGAAGATTTTTCTGACATGAAAATTCTACATTTTCTAATTTACTTCCCAGAAAAGTGTTTCATAACTTTTAGACTATTTCTTTTCTTTCTTTTTTTTTTTTTTAAGATTTTATTTGACAGAGAGAAACACAGCCAGAGAGGGAACACAAGCAGGGGGAGTGAGAGAGGGAGAAGCAGGCTTCCCGCCGAGCAGGGAGCCCAATGTGGGACTCGATCCCGGGTCTCCGGGATCATGACCTGAGCCGAAGGCAGTCGCTTAACCAACTGAGCCACCCAGGTGCCCCTAGACTATTTCTTAAAACATGTTATTATATAGCCTTGAATTAAAAATTGGGTTTTTATACTTCAGATTTATAGATTTCATTTTCTGTCAATCTTACCTTAAAAGAAAGAACAAAGGAAAACTGACTTTTTAATTAATGAAAATTGTTAGGGCAAAGTATATGGATGTCTGCAACTTGGTGAAATACATCAAAAATGAGCTGGGAATGAGCAGGTGACAAAGTGAATATAGTAAGTTTAGATCTAAGTGTTGGTTCATTAACAATATTTTACTTTTTTGTATGTTTGAAAATTTTCATTTTGGAATATGGGAGAAAATAAAACAGTAAACCCACTAGGAAAAAAGCGAGTGGTCTCCAGTGCACTGGTGGGAAATCGGTCAAAGTTTTAATTCCCGAGCTCTCTGCATTAAGCGCAGTGCCGTGGGATAGGACGAGTAGACATCTAGACACTGTCCCTGCCCTCAAGAGCTTCTGGTTATACACAGAGACAAAGGTTCCCTTTTCTCATTGGCTTTCTTTCTTTTTCAGGGTTGTACGTAAATTTCCGTCACCTTTATAAACAGCGCAGGCGGCGCTATGGACAAAAAAAGAAAAAGGTCCACTGAAAAGATTTAGATGACTTCTTGCCAGTTTGAGCCTAATCTATAATTCTTACAGTTTTACCTTCTTGTACTGATGTAAAAGTTTTTTTAAAGTTAAATGATTAAATTCTCCGTGAGGCTATATTCCCTTCCCCCAGTAACATTCCTGAATTTACTGTATTATCTTAGTGTAGTACTTGCATGACATGGATTCCTGGTATCTGATGACAGGTCTGTTCTTGTGTTTTCCATTAACGACAGCAAGAGACTCAGCCCTACCCCTGTGCACTCCTGGTCCAGTTGCTTCCACATGGGCCGGAGGTCCTGCTTCAGTGCCCTACCCTGCCCGTTACTGGCCATTTTTACAGGTGGCCATTCCTCATTTCAGCTTTGCTCTGTGGAAAAAAAGCACTGTTGCCTCTCCAGGAGGCTGAGGAAGAGATTTGGGCAGGACCGTATACATTCTGTCCCCGAGGGGTGGCACTAATAAACCACTTGAGTCTGAGCGGGGCTAGAGAACACGTTACCTCTGAGCATCTTGTGGCCTCTACCACCACCGGGCACCGCACTGCTTACCTGTGTGCACACGGAGGCGGCGCAATGGCCTGGGAGAGACCGGTCACGACCTTGGAACACCATGATTGCTTACTTCATTCCTAGCTAAATCAGAACGATCTTCAACACTAAAGAAAGATGAAATGTTAGTTTAGAAAACCGTGAGATAAGCGTTCCCAACACAGCTGGCTACAGCTGTCAGAAGGGTCACACCCACAGCGCGACAGCTGCTGGCAGGGCGGCCTGGGCAACCAGGGATCGGATGGAACGCGCCCGCGGAGCAGTCCCAGGCTGTGCACGTCCATGAACCGGCTCTCTTCCTCCCTCTGCGCCGGCCGAGTCCACTTCCTTATAAACCTGTCAAGAGTGGCTGGGGGAACTGACCTTAGAAACGCCTGCCTTTGTTCTCTCCTTGTTTCACTGGTCGGCTTTCAGAGACAGAAAACAGTGGTAACTTTGGCTGGAGAAGCTTAAGAAAGCTTCCTGGCTGGAAACCCACAGAGGAACTGAGAAAAATGGAGACATTGTAAAGTTTGGCCATTGTCAAAAATATCGTTTCCTCTAAAACATTCCAGGTTCACCAAGTAAAATGTGTTAGAAGTAATGCTTGTATAAAAGAATGTAAGAGCACGGTAGCTCTTTCCTTCTGCCATTCCTGTTGTTCTTGGGGGAGAGGGGACTCCATGAGTTCCACTGTTTCTCTGAGCCTGATGTGGAAACTTGACCTAAAGACATGGGATCAGCGGAGGCTGGCTGGTTTGTTCTGCTCTGTTTCACAAGTTCCACTGCACTAAAGGGTATTCTGCATGTCTGTAACTTCTGTCAACAATTGTTTGTGTTAACTTGATTTCTTTCACCTGACTTTATTTGGACAGATCAGCTTTGCAGTATACGCTACATCTTTGTGGCAGAATCCTGTATTCTCAGTGATTGTTATAAACTCCTTTATTGCTGTCTGAGAAAGCCAAACATTGTGTATTTCTATTAAACATTTACAAACAAAATCTTAACTTGTGTTTAAAGATCATTTAGTCTGATAGGTTTCAAGTTGTTAATGATAAAGTCCTTTGTTCAGACAAAATACTACACAGCACGGTGAAATGTTAAATTCAGCATGTGAAAATGGTTGCTTGGGGTGAAGCCTGTGGGAGGGATAACCTTAGGAGTCCACAGAGCAATCTGAAAAGCGCTGACGACAGAAGGCTTGGAGAAGTTACCTGACTTGCCTAATGTCATGAATCTAGTGAAAGAACTGGTACTGTACGAACTAGAGTGATCAGTCAGAATCCACTTGGGTGGAACCTGGCTTAGGCAGAGACCTAACCGAAGTCAGAAAAGAGAAGTCCACATGGAACCCCAAGAACTCCCAGGATTTATGAATCTATGCCACTTAGGAAGTTGAAATTACATTCGAGTGATAGGACAGACCAAAAGACAAAGATCCATAGTTTCCCAATGAATCCATTTTATAGAAAATCAAGTATTTTCATGAAAAAAAACCCCAAACTGGAAGAAATAGGAATCATTTTATACATTTACAGTTGCTGTTTAAAAGTCTGTATCTCAAAACATACTAAAAGCACCAAAGGGTTTAAGTTCTAAGGAGAGTTCTGAGACTTAATGGTGTTGGGCTTATATTTAGCAAATCCCAGACTGCTCATTCCAAGGTCAGAAGCGGTAAAATGTCCTTACGGTTGAGAGAGGAGAGAAGAAAAGGTGCCTTCAGGAAGCCGGAGAACACTAGCTGATTAGGAGGAAGTGGGGAGAGCTCCGTGCTCATCAGTCCTTTAAGTTTCTCAGGATGCCTAGTGTGGGTGGTTTTGGGGGGCTTAAAGACTCAGCTCCAGAAAACTAAGGTCAAAGCCGAAGCAGCCAACCAGCCTTCAGAACCCTCAGATTGCAGGAGAGTCACTGAAACCAGCGAGTGGTGCTTCCGAGGCAGTCTCCGGGAAGTCTTCGGGGTGGCTCTTGCAGAGGTGAACAAATTGGAAAGTTTTTACCCTAAATCATTTTCACCTGACATGAAGAAAAGCAGCAGGAAGGCTCCCAAAGTCAGCGTCACATTCTTTCAGTGCTGCTCCCGGAGAAGTCTGTGTGCAAAGGCGTGATGTTGTGCTCGTAGCCGGCGTACTCGGAGGTGCCCGTGCTGGCCAGCTTGAGCTGCTGGGCAGCGTGGGTCAGCTGGAAGGCGGCGTCCGGGTGCGCCGTGTCGGGCAGCAGCGTGCACTCCCTTTCCAGCATGTCAGCCACGCCCTTGAGCAGGTCCAGGAAACCAAATGCCAGGGCAGCCTTTCGTAAACGGTTCAGCTCCTGACACAAGATAAAACAAAACAAAACCCCGCTAATGTTCCTGAAATGCGTTTTTCTTGTCACATACTAAGTCCTCAACTTGGAATATGTTTTTCTTGATCCCTGAACTTAAGTGAGCATTCTCACAGGAGAACAGACGCTTGTATGGAGATGCTAGTACCGAGTGACAAGAGAGTTCCTCTACAGGCGATCAGATGCGCCGACCGAAACACACGTGGTCGTCACCACAGTGGATGATGAAACACTCCCCCACACATCATCTCATCCACTCCTAACATAGGAGGATGGCTTTTCCTGGCTACTCGGGCATGGCAAAGGCTAGCCCCAAACCTCAGAGGACTCAACCCTCTGGTGCGTCCTCTCTGGCTGGGCCTCAGACCCAACAACAGTGAACATGTCTGGAGGAGGCTCTGGAGGATTCAAGAAGTCTGACCTGAAAGACTGCCAAAAGAGAAGGGCTGGGTAGTGGATGGAAGCAGAGAAATACGAGGAGCCCCATCAAGCACTTAGCAGCGCAGTCTAGGCCAGCTGCGTAGCCTCTCTGGGTCTCAGTGGCCTCAACTATAAAGCGAGAAGGATGGGCTCTTCCTTGCCCGCTGCAGGGGCTGAGGCAGCTGCCCGGCAGAGGCCCTTCCACATCTGATACGTGGGACTCTGTAAAGCCAGAAAAGAGAAGTGGGCTTTCTGACCGCCTCTCTACTATCATCTGTTAACAAGTGAAAAGTTCAGAACAAGGCCAAAGTACAAGTGTGCCTTGAACAGACAGCTGACGACTGTGGAGGAGGAAGGGACCAGAGCCAAGGAGCGTCATCGAGCGTCTGTATGAACTATGGGCTTCATGGGGAGGGAGGGCATGGCTGGGTGAGCACCTCTCTGAACTCTGATTAAGGTTGCTCTTGCTTGATTTCACCAGCTTGCCACATAATTAGGTTTGAAGACAACAGTGACATAAAGGTAATGAGATAACTCCCAGACAAAGCAGCACGTGTGTTCTCCGGAAGAGATGCTAGCCTGGGGGTAGGCTGTGTGCCCCATAAAATATTAGTGGCTGGGCTACAACTAACAACACAGCATGCCTCACACTGTCACTTAACTTAATTTCAGCCAAACGCCAGATAGGAAGGGAAAAAACAAGGTGTTTACTTATACTTAAATGAACCCCCAATTCTACCCACTAGTTAGACCTTTATTCCCTCCACCGACAGCTCTGGATTAACTAGACAGGATTCTGGAGGGCCATCCTTTTGCAATTCATAAAAGTACAATTTTAGTAGTCCTTCCTGCAAGCAGCTTCTATGGTGGAGTTAGGAATGTTCGGGAAATCATCATCCCAGGAAGTCAGCCTGGTTGTCTGTTGTCAGACCGGATACTCATGAGTGGTGAGGAGAGTTCACGGCTTTGACCCACAGGTTCTTCTGACTCCTTTCCTCAGCCATTCACAGCAGCCCCGAGACAGAGGAGCCCTTGTGCACAGAACCAGGCCACTCACACGCTTCTAATTCTTGGATTTTAGGGCAGCAGCAGTGGACCTATCATTTCTACTGACTTTAACAATGAAAACACTGAGGCACAAGCCAAACATTTCCAATTCCTGTTCATATTCACTCTGCTGCCTCATACTCTAACTACTGTGAACTATTTATTTTTGTTACACATCCCAGGGCCCACCTCTTCCACTATAATTCTGATAGTCTCACCTTATAGAATGTCTGTGTTTTTTCAGGTAGTTTCCTTGCATTTCTTAAAATCTTCTGTACATCTGTCTATTGAGGGTAAAAAGATTTCAGCATTAGGATTCTGTGGTAAAAAGGGAAAGAATACTAAAGGATGGCTCGAAATGTTTAGTGAAACGAAAATGGGAACAGAGGTGCAGTGTCAAGATGAGGATCACTTCTGAGTTAATGTCCTGTCCTGGTCCACCATAAGTAAAGCACCTCCCTCCTTCAAAAAGTTTGATGAGGGGCGCCTGGGTGGCTCAGTTGGTTAAGCGACTGCCTTCGGCTCAGGTCATATCCTGGAGTCCTGGGATCGAGCCCCGCATTGGGCTCCCTGCTCAGCAGGAAGCCTGCTTCTCCCTCTCTCACTCCCCCTGCCTGTGTTCCCTCTCTGGCTGTGTTTCTCTCTGCCAAATAAATAAATAAAATCTTAAAAAAAAAAAAAAAAAGGTTTGATGATAATAAATCCCTTAGTGACAGAAAATGAATTCAACTCACAAAAATGCACCCAATAAACCCATACATCTATGGCCAGCGGCTTTCTGGCCAGGGTGCCAAGACCATTCAATGGGGGAAGGAACAGTCTTTTCAACAAATGGTACCAGAACAACTGGATATCCACATGCAAAGAATAAAGCTGGATTCTAACTTCACGCCATAAAAAACAAAACAAAACAAAACAAAACCCCCCAAAAAAGCCTCAAAATGTTTCAGAGCAACTGCAAGAGCTAAAACTACAAAAACTCTTAGAAGGAAACATCGGTGTAAATCTTCATGACCCTAGGTTGGTAATGATATTTTAGTTATGCCAACAGCATAGCAACAAAAGAAAAAAAAATTTGACCAAATGTTCCACAATAGCCAAAAAAGGTGGAAACAATCCAAATGTTCATCAACTGACTGAATCAAAAGGCATGAAATACTGATCTGTGTTACAACGTGGGCCAACACTGAAAACTATACTACGTGAAGGAAGCCAAACATAAAAAGTCACACATTATATGATATTATTTATATGACATAAATATAATAGAGCAAATCCAGAGTCAAAAAGCAGATTACTGGTAGCCAAGGACTGGGGAAGTCAGGAATGTAGAGTGACTTGCTTAACGGGTACAGTGTTTCCTCTTGGGGTGATGAAAATGTTCTAGAACTACACAGTGATGATGGCTGTATAACACCATAATTGTACTAGATGCCACTGAATATTCAATATCCTTTAAAATGGCTGAAATGGTGACTTTATGTTATGTGTTTTTCACAATAAAAAAGTACACCAGGACCAAAACAAAATTTAAAGTCAGGAAGTTGTGGGGTCAGGAATGGCAGGAGAGAACCTGATTTTCCAACAAGGCCCCTCCCCTGTAGCCATGGCAGGATGTGTCCAGTCTCTGTGGAAAGGAGGAACTGTGCCATCAACAGAAGCTATTTCCCTTGTCAAGTGGCCTAACCTCCTCTCCTTATTTGGCTTAGGTTGGACTCAGAAGAGGAACAAAGCAAAAAAGATGGTGCTCAAAAAAGAAAAAAGACTCAAAAAGTGATTTTTAAAAATAGGCAGAAATGACTATATGTCAGTGGAGGGAGAAACATCACGGAGTACCCTGCCTGAAAGCAGCATACTTTGAGAATAGTGTAATCTCAGCTTCCCATAAAAGTGTTTTTGTAGAAGTAAGGTGTAATGCCATTGCTTGGGTTCTACTGTGGGGACAGAAGAAATAACCCCATGAAGATTTTTATATCTGTCTCAAAAAACTGTTGCCAAAGATAAAACCCATTATGTTAATGCCTCACCATGTCAAAACTTTTACACTGAAATTCACTGCCAGGAAAATATGTCTCTCTAGAACTGACATGCTTCCTTCTGTCAGACAAGAAAAACCACATAACCCCACATTTTGCTCTTCTGACCTTGGTAGCAGAAAGCTCAGGGCCAAATTGCTCAAAAACAATTACCATTTCGCCTTGGGTTTTGTACTGCTCTAAATTTATAAGAAGTGATTTTGCTGCTGCATATGTTTTACTGTAGGCCACCTCAAATCCTTTTTGGAAATAATGACACACATTAGAAGTAAATGAATTACCAAGTATCAAAGGAAAGGAAAATCAAATCAGATGTCCGCTTGCCTGCCAGGATCCCTCTCCCCCACGGTAATGTTACCTGCAGGCCACTGGGTTTGATCCACACAGTCACATTCTGGGCATAACTGCGTTTGTTTTTGGGCTGCAGGGGGAATGGGCTCTTATTGTCATCCTCTCCATAAGGGTTTTCTTTAGCATCTTAAAAAGAAAACACATTCTTGAAATGACATCTGGCAAAACACAGTCAATTACATTTCCAATTAGGCTAGAAGCTCTCTGAATCATTCAATCTTCCACATCCTGTTACCTCTCTAATTAAGAAAATCCATTCACTTCCCTCAGGTTAGGGAACCTGTTCTCCAAAGAAAGTCACTGATGTAGGAGACTAAATAATCAACTAAAGCCCATGTAAGAAAAAACAAAAACAAAAACAAAAAACAAAAGAAAAAACAGCTTGTTTTTAAAGAGACAAGCTTCACTTACTTGCTTTATCAACTGAGATCAGAGAGACTAAAACTATTATATGCAAGCATTCTAAAGTACATATTTAAAGAAATACACTAACACACACCATAAAATTCTATATTGTCTGGCCCAGTGCTCTCCAAGCGAATTTTCTACAATGATCGAATGGTAGCCACTGGCCCATGCAGGTAGCTACTGAACACTGACTTGCAGCTAGAGTTACTGAGGAACTGAATTTTAAATTTTACTTATCTTCATTTAAATAGCCTCAGGTACCTAGTGTCTATTGGACTGGACAGCATAGGTCTAAGCACTGAGAAAATTCCAGAGGAAAATTACATGTAGCCACATTAAGGAAAAGGGCAAGAGAAGAAATACTTTTTTGGTGAGACATACTCCATGTCGTCATGGCTTACTAGTTATTGCTTTCAAAAATTTAAAGTCAGGTTGGTTTTTAAGCCATGCGAATAAATAAAGGTATCTGTTTTTCTCCCTGCTTCAATGAAACTTAGCCACAAACTCACAAAGCCCACTTATATCTACTGGCTCATTTTATCCTGATTACGACCACTTTCTGGGGTAGACAGAGCTGAGATCATTTCCCGACCAAGTTCAGGGAGCTTACCTCCCTTGCCCAAATGTTCATATCTGCAACTGGAATGAACCCAGTTTCTCTGAGAAGTTCCTCAACACCAATTTGGTCATTAATTTAAATATTTTATACTGGCCCCACACATGTCAGTGCCCCACTCTCCCCAGCCCCACCAAAAAGTATTGGCCCAACTGTCCAGATATAGTTCCATAAATACCTGCATATATATAAGCCTTTTTAGCCAGGCCAAGATCCCAGCAGTCTTTTTCCATGTAGCATGTTGATTTCTAACTTCCCTGCCGCTATTTCTGTCATTTCCCCTGACTGGAGTGCTCCCCTTCCCTCACCCATTTATTCCCTTACTCACTTGCGATACTAAATCCCCACTATGTAGCACTCTACTAGAAGGGTGGCTGGAGGAGATTTTTTTCTAGGCTCAAAGAACTTACAGAATAAAGAGTATTTATTAAGTTCCAAACACTTTACATATATTCCTTCTTTCCTTACAGCGGCCCTATCAGGGTAGATACTATTGGTCCCATGAAAGACGAGAGAACGGAGGCTCGATGAGGCTGGATCTTCACAGGCTCCACAATCCCTCAGCTGGGCCTGCTTGTAAAGGCAACACTTCTTCTACCACGCAACCTCGTGGTTCCTCACATACCCAAACTCACTTATATTCCAGGTCCAGATCTTACCCCACTTTCTCCATGAAGTTGTCCCAAAGTGTTCCTGGCACACAGTACTTTCTATAGACCCTTTTCTACTACAGCACAATCATGATCAAACGTTGCAACATCTAACCGCAGTCTATCTTGTACTGCCTCTAACTGAAGCCTGAATGTTAACTGACGGACAAAAAAATACTGCATCTACGAGTAAAGAACAGGGAACTCTTAGACACAAGAAATGTCCTAGCAGGAAAAAAAAAAAGCTGTACGATAAAGCTGAAGATACCTTAGAGAAATTAGAAAAGAAAAAAATGGAAAAATGGGTGGAAGATAAGAAAATTATATAAAAATCATAAAAATGTTCTAGAAAGGGAGAACAGAGAATACAGAGAAGGGGAAATCAAACACATGATCCATGTTCCCAGCACTGAAGAACATGACTTGCCAGACTGATGGCCCACTGAATACCCAGCACAATGAAAGAAGACATCAACAACTAAGTACACCAATCTGAAAATCCAGATCACGAGGGACAAAAAGAAGTGCCTCTAGGAGTGCACAGGAAATACAGATCAGAGTCAAAGCCCTAAGAGCATTGCACTAGACTCTCAGGAGCCATACAGGAAGCCAAAAAAGAAGAAGCTATGCATCAAAACTCTAAGATAAAGTCATTCCCACCCAGTGCTCAATATCCAATGGAACCATCAGCTGAGTGTAAGAGATGAAACACGGACATTTCCAAACATGCAAGATTTCAAACGTCTAATTCCAATGTAGACTTCTCTCAGGAGGAGTCAAGAAACAGGGCAGCGACAGGAGAGATGGGCAGGGAAGGCTGACAGCTATCCAGCAAGCACAGAGAACAAACAGTCCACTTATGAAACAAGAGGAAAGGAAAGGAATCTAAGAGGGGAAAAAACCTGACAAAAATACCTGAAGAATGTATTTCACTTAGGAATTAGCAGTAAGTACACAGAAACGAGTAAAGTCAAGCAAGTAGAGCAGAAGGCCGGGAGGCAGCCCAAAGGGAGGGCTGGCCACTCTGCTCTGCTGGCTGCTGCCCCCACGGCCTGCCTGCTCAGCTCCTTCCCAGAGTCTCTGAGGAACTGCAGTGTCTTTCCAACACAGACTTCCTTTTAAACGAGGTCAGAAGATAGCTGCCCTTTGAACAACATGGGTGTGAGGCGTACAGGTCCACTTATACACAGAATTTTCCCATAAGTACAAGTACCGTAAATGTATTTTCTTTCCCTCAGGGTTTTTAAAATCAGTACCATTTCTCTAGCTTTCTTTATTGTAAGAATGTAGTATATAACACATATAACAAAAAATATCTGTTCATCAACTGTTTATGTTATTGGTAAGGCTTCTAGTCAATAGTAGGCTGTTACTAGTCAAGTTTGGGGGTAGTTAAAAGTCATAACTCCACCTTATTCAAGGGTCAACTGCATAGTAGTCTTGACTGCTAGAAAAAAGAAAAAATACCTTAAAAAAAAAAAAAGAACTGGTGCAGAGAACGAAGAGTTGGCAAAACAAAATGTAACTCGGTGCACCACATGGCTTAGTCATAACATTCACATCATCTAACAAGGACAGAATACTGCTTTACCTAAAAAGAACACCATAATCACACTGGAAGGACGGAGGAAGGGAAATATGTGCTTCTTGGATGGGTGGGGAATGGTAGTGGTAGGAGAGCTAAGCAGTCAACCTTAAAAAGTAAAAACTGACATTTAAAATGAAAAGAAAAAGAGCCAAGAAATATATACTTATATTATTTAGAAATGTAAATACCAAAAAAAAAAACCAAAACCCTCCCCAAATTAGAAGTTGTAAGTAGTTGTTTCTAGAAACAGAATGAGAAGTAGGAGGGATACGTACGAACAACCATACTGTTTTACATGCCTTGCTTTGACTAAAAATAAATAAAAACCAAGTTCTCTGACAACCACCACATGATTTCACTCATACATGTACTTTCAGAAACAAAACACAAAGTAAGAGACAAACAAACAAAAAAACTAGACCTTAAACACAGAGAACAAACTGGTGGGTCCAGGTGGGGGGTGTGGGGGGATGGGTGAAACAGGTAAAGGGGGTCAAGAGCACACTCATCATGATGAGCACTGAGTAATGCACAGGACTGTTGAATCATTATACTGTACACCCGAAACAAACACTATCTGCTAATTATACTTTAATTAAAAAAAGAAAAGAAGAAAAAAAAAACCCAGAGGAGCAGCAGCCATGGTTTTGTGCCACCCTATGGCCATGAGCCTCTACAAGGGCGACAAGATGACTACAAATGTCAGCCAGGCGACGCAGAGCTGCTACGATGGGTGCCTCACCACGTACACCAGGTTCATGCGGGACATGACTCAAAAGGTGTGCGGCTTCACCCCATACAAACAGTGGCCATGGTACTGCTCAAGGTCTCCAAGGACAAGCCTGCCCTCACGTTCATCAAGAAAAGTGTGGGGACATCTACACCAAAAGGAAGAGAGAAGAGCTCAGCTTGGCCCCACTGCAGAACAGGCAGCGTCAGTCAGTGTGAATGGTGCAGAACTTGGGCTTCAGTGTCTCATGGGAGATTTCCTTTTTAAAAATATCTGGAGAAGCAGGTAGAAACAATGGGTATTATTTTTCTTGTCATCCCCTCACTGACGGGATAGACCTGCCACATTCCTAGCTTTACTCAGATATTTTAGTTCTTTGTCTGGTTTAGGAACAAAGCTCTATCTCTTTTCCCGTGTGAACTTTAAAACACCAGCCCCTGCATCTCTGCTCAACAGCTGGCCAACTACAGCCCACTGCCTGGTTTTGAGTTAAAAATGGTTTTTTACGGGGCGCCTGGGTGGCTCAGTTGGTTGAGCGACTGCCTTCGGCTCAGGTCATGATCCCAGAGACCCGGGATCGAGTCCCACATCAGGCTCCCTGCTCGGCGGGAAGCCTGCTTCTCCCTCTCTCACTCCCCCTGCTTGTGTTCCCTCTCTGGCTGTGTTTCTGTCAAATAATAAAATCTTAAAAAAAAAAAAAATGGCTTTTACATTATGTAGTTGGGGGGGATAAAAATATTTTATGACACAAATATTATATGAAATTCAAATTCTACTGTCCATAAAGCATATATATATATACATATTCATACATATATATATTTATTATTTTTTTTTTTAAAGATTTTATTTGACAGAAACACAGACAGCTAGGGAGCACAAGCAGGGGGAGTGAGAGAGGGAGAAGCAGGCTTCCTGCCTCAGAAGGACCTGAGCAGAAGGCAGACGCTTAACGACTGAACCACCCATGTGCCCTCATAAAGAATATTTTATTGGAATATGTCATTCCTATTCATTTATGTATTGTGTTACAACAGCGAAGTTTAGCAGTTAGGACAGATCATATGGCCTGCAAAGTAGTAAACACATTTACTATCTGGCCCTTTACTGAAAATACGTATCCCCTAATTTCTAGCGTCACTATTCAATCCAAATCTTTTCTAGGCCTCAGTGGCAAAGGCATCCTTCAGGCCTAACTGACATGCATGCACACTGTAGAAGATAGGGGAAGCAGGCTATGTATTGTACATGTGTATGAGACACTACTTTCTTCTTCTGTTGCTTTATCCTCTTGGCTTCTGTGACATCCTTTCTTCCAGTTTCCCTTCTACTTACTCATTCTCATTTTCCTTTATTATTGCCCTTTCCACTGTCCCCACAGTTAGCCTTTTCTAGGGATCTGGTCCTTGGCTCTCTTTTTGCCTTAATTACATACTTTCCGGAGGCTAGGGCTTCTTAAAGCGTGGTTACGGCTCACCTGGATTGTAATCACTCACGTAATACTAAAATTGCAAGTTCTTGGGCTGGAATCCAGACCAAATGAATTAGAATCTCTGTAAGTGGGGCCAAGGAAACAATTTTTAAATAAGACCTTCTGTTTTGTTGTTGCTGTTGTTTTGTACACAAAAACTCAAATGTGCAAACCACTGCCCTAAGCAACTGCCCTCATTCTCACCATTTTAACTATCAGTGGTATGCTAATAACTAAAAATTATATATCCAATTCTGCTCTCTTTCAGGAACTCTTTTTTTTTTAAAAGATTTTATTTATTTGACAGAGAGAAACACAGCGAGAGAGGGAACACAAGCAGGGGGAGTGAGAGAGGGAGATGCTGGTTTCCAACCAAGCAGGGAGCCCGATGTGGGGCTCGATCCCGGATCTCCGGGATCATGACCTGAGCTGAAGGCAGACTCCTAACGACTAAGCCACCCAGGCGCCCCCTCTTTCAGGAACTCTTACACAAATTGTCTCTAGCCACCTCTACCTAAATCTCACAGGCATAAACTCAACACGCATTAAAGATGTCTTTCCACATCTACACTTCCTCCTCTGTTCCCTATTCCAATTGACAGTGCCACCATTCACCCTGCAGTCCAAGTAAGAAACCTGGGATCATTCTCAACCCCTCTATTTCCTTTTTTCTCAGATCCAAACACTGTTGGTTCTGCCTCTTGAGTATCTTTTGCATGGATCCCCACCCTCCCTATTCCCAGCCACTGCCCCCTTCTGGCTCTTGTCCGTACGTCTTCAGGACTGTCACAGCTGACTTCTCACTGCTGGATGCGCTTACCTTTCCAAATCCACACTCCACAGAATTAAAAAGATTTGAGAGAGAGAGAGAGAGAGAGAGAGAGAGAGAGAGAACACGAACGTGCATGAGCAAGGGAGAGGGAGAAAGAAGCAGAGTCCCCACTGAGCACAGATCCCAATATGGGGCTTGACCTTACAAGTCTGAGGTCATGACCTGAGCTGAAACCAAAACCAAGTCAGATGCTTAACTGACTGAGCCACCCAGACATCCCCAGAATTATCTTTCTAAATGCAAATTTATTAGCTCTCACTTGAATTTCAGTCATACTACATGTCTCCGGGGGTCACTAGTACCCAGAATACAGTCTCCTAATCAGTATCTCCACTGTTCTCATATGCATCCCCTTCAGTGTCTTCCCAGTATCTGCAGAAGTCTCCACTCTTCACACTTCGGATGAGGGATGCCCTATCCCAGCCACTGCCAACTTTTAACCCACATCTGGCCCTCCCAGCTGCACTCCTCATACTTTGTGTTCTAGCTTTGCTTCTTTCTTTTCTTTTCTTTTCTTTTCTTTTCTTTTCTTTTCAGATTTTGTTTATTTGACAGAGAGAGAGAGATCCCAAGTAGGCAGAGAGGCAGGCAGAGAGAGAGGAGGAAGCAAAGAGCCAATGCGGGCCTCGATTCCAGGATCCTGAGATAATGACCTGAGCCAAAGGGAAAGGCTTAACCCACTGAGCCACCAAGGCACCCTAGCTTTGCTTTCTATAAGTGATCCACTTGTCCAGAATGCCTCTTCTTCCTTGATTAACTGAGCAAATTTTTTTCTTCAAACCTCAGTTTGGGTGTCCCTCCTCTGTGAAGATTTTCCCGAGTTCTCTACACAGAGCTAATCATCCAGGCCAACTCTGATCTTGTACCAGTCTATGTTTATTATTCTACTTTCCACTAGACTTTGAGCAACTCCTGCTAACTTTTACCCCTAAAAGTTTGTCTGGTAGATGTTCCTGAAATTGAAATGGACCCACATGAGTACAGGATGACTCTACAGTTGGAGCCTGAGTACCTAGGAGTACTTAGGCTTCAGTCAGGAGTGGGAAAATCAGAAAAAGGTACAGTTTAGGAGGGAAGGGTTAAAAGACGATGGTTTCTATAACAAACATGCTGAGCTGCTTGGTACTATGGCAGAATATCCAGGTGGATGGGTCTAACTGGGAACTGGAAATACGATACACAAGTTCTAGGGAGAGATCAAGTAGGACCAGAGTTATACATCTGGGGAAGTCTGAAGCTATAATGGCTGATGGAATAATCAAGAGGGAATAATAATCCAAGAGAAGGCGGCAAAGAAAAACATCTTGGAAATCATGAGGCAAGAGGAAGACAAGATGACAAGATAAAGCAAAGCTGCCAAAGGAAAAAGTAAATATCAGAAGAATGCAATGTTAGGAAAGCTAAGGGGAAAACATTTTCAAGAAGGAAGGGGATTAAATTATCTAGAAATGACTGGGGTTATGGAGTTGAAAACAGTACACTGAAGAAAAAAGTGTTTATGGACAGTAGCTTTTCACTCTAAGCAGTCCGAACACTTATATTTACTTAAAACAACCTAAATGTCCGTTTCCCTTGAGGTAAAGTTAAAAGTTCAAACATCACACTCTGCTGGGGTTCTCCATATATATGTCCAGCATTAGAGACCACAGCACATACATAAGGGAGATCACACAGCTCTCTGACTGCAGTCAGAACCATTCACAATAGCAGAGAGAAAACAAAGTCAAGGTAAGTAAAATCTGATCTGGGTTATACCTGAAATAGGACCCAACTGTGCCATTTTCCCTAGCCACGGGAGGGGTTCTGGGCCAGGCTCAAAGAGAGACATCATGAGGTTTGATTTCTTCTTACTGTCAGCTTGGGAGTAGAGCATTCCATGCCATTCAGGACTATATGGAGAGAAGATGGAGGATCAGAAGAATGTCAAGCCTGGGCTATAAAGGTAAACATGTTTAGCCAGTGTTTTTCTTTTGAGAGACATGAGCTTCAGCTTTGAAATTAGGTGCATTTTTACTAAAGTCAAATCCCAAAACTGAAAATGCATACAGCTGCCCTTCAAAATTGCCTTTCCTCTGGGACATGTATTATTATTCAATTACGGAGATATAGAAATCAAAAGCAATCTTAAGAAAGAAAAAAAAAATCACAAGGGCAACAAATAGCTAGAGGTCAGGAGCAAGGGTTGCAACCAATGTTTCAGCTGCCTCCTCGAGTCATTCACAGCAGCACCAACACAGAGCAGCATTTCTAACAAAGGGCACAAAGCCAGCACCCAGCTCTGTTTCTGCTTCTCAAAGGGTCCTAGAGGATTCTCATATTCAGAGCCAGTCAGTACAAGCACCTTGGGTACCAAGAAATAGAGCAAACTAATATCTAATAAGAATTGCATTCTTTTTGGAACAGGTAATTTTAACTCAAGTAAAAATGGAGCTTTTTCTGAGTACTCCTAACCTCTTCATCTTCTATACCAGTCAACCCCCAGGTGATGGCCAGATGATCAGTCATCTCTTCTTTCCTAACAATAGGTATTATAGAAAGGGGAGCAGATGGTTTTGCAAATTTAAAAGGTTCACTCTGTACTTAATCTTCGGGATGACTTAAAGAGCAGTTTAGGAGGTGATGGTAGATGGGAAAGCTATGGCAGGGGGAGGACAAGGGTGGTAAGAAAAATCTGGAGAATACTTCACTTAGTAAATTGATTCTCCTTTATTCAACTGAAGGTAAACAAAGTTCCTTACCCTAACTGAACTATTGCCACCATTCCTTCCACTTTTAGGCTGCCATGGAGCAGGACACAGAAGTTGGGTATTTTGCCTGCAATCTGATTGGCTGAATTTTCATCTTCGTTGTCATCAGTTATGCCAGTACCCACCTCATCACCTTCTGTGAAAAGATCAGACTAAAATTAGCTACAAAAATCCCCAATTATACTCCTGATGTTTCTAGGAGGGTATTCAGTTATAAATAAATATTGTAACAAGTAAGAAACTCCTATTTTGGTTTTCCTATGTCCACATAAAAATCAGTTTTCACATATTACATGAATTCCATTTAAATGAACATCCAGAAGAGGTAAACCTATAGAAACAGAGAAGACATTTAGTGGTTACCTGGGGTTAAGGGAGATGGGAAGTTAGGGGATGACAGCTAAAGGGTTTCTCTTATGGTGGTGAAATTAAAATAGCAGAAATGGTCTTCTAGTATATTAGGCAACATTCCATTTTTTAAAAATCGAATCTAATAACTATTCCTTTCCCCTAATTCTGCAAAATGGGCTATCCTACTATCAACAATATACATTTAAGAATAACTTTAGATCATGAGACACTTCATCTGTATTGCTGGAGTACGAAAAGAACTCACCTTTGTTAAGTGCTATTGGTAGGACCAGATGTCTGGACAGAACTGGGGGACTTGAAATATCAGCTATATCAATAAACCCCACTATTTCCAAATCTGAAAAGATGGAATCAACACAGAATTAATTACCGGATAGGAAAGTATATTATTTTCTATGTACTAGGTTTCACAAATACAGCGTTCAGGTGAGGAATTCAGATGTGACTAGGAAGGTTATTAGATGTTTCTCTGGATGACTCAATTTGCATTTTAAATAGCTCAAGAAACAAGAATAACTGTCTTTCATTTAATGATTTAAGTTAAAAGACAAACCAATCAGACTTAACTTTTATGAGGCCAGGTCCCCAGCCAAGGCAAAAAAGCTTAACGATCTAATCCCTCTGTTTAGTCAGGGATGTTCGGGTCAACAGCGGGCATCACAGTCAAGCACTCCCTCCTGGCAGGAGGCGCAGCTGTCCTTGGACCATAAAGCTATCATTAAAAACACTTCTGTGAGAAAGAAATACATTCTCTATCAGCCCAAGGTAGCAGTCTAAGTATGACAATGATTTCTTTGCTTTATAGAAGCTGTATTAAAGACCCGGAGTACTTGTTGGAAACCTAATAGGTAAAAAAATAAAAGTTTTATTTTAAAAAGTACTTTTTTTTTTTTAAAAGATTTTATTTATTTGACAGAGAGAGATCACAAGTAGGCAGAGAGGCAGGCAGAGAAAGAGGAGGAAGCAGAGAGCCTGACCTGGGCCTCGATCCCAGGACCCTGAGATCATGACCTGAGCTGAAGGCAGAGGCTTTAACCCACTGAGCCACCCAGGCGCCCTTAAAAAGTACTTTTTAAAAGTTTATTTTCTGGTTATATAAATAGAAAAACTTGGAAAACATTAAAAATTGTAAAGAAGAAAAATAGTCACTCATTATTCACCATCCAAAGAAACATCTATTAATATTTTATTGAACTGCTTTTCAGTCTTTCTTGCAGACACAGACATTTCAAAATGACTAAAGATTTTATTTATTTATTTGACAGGGAGAGATAGCAAAAGCAGGGTGAGTCACAGGCTGAGGGAGAGACAGAAGCGGGCTCCCCACTGAGCCGGTAGCCCAACATGGGGCATGATCCCAGGATCCTGGGATCATGACCTGAGACGAAGGCAGACAATTAACCAACTGAGCCACCCAGGCGCCCCTCTCAAAGCGATTTTTTTTAAAAAAAATCAGGGTCATGACGAGTACACTGTACTTCTAATAGGTCAGGAAATCTGCTTCTCTGGAGATTTGCTGCCATTACCTTCTTTAGCTGAATAACAAACAAGTCAGCATAAGCAGTTAAATATTTTTCTTTGAGTAGCAAAAGGCCTGTATTTCAAAGTCGCGTTAGTATAAGTAAGCTATGACAAAGATCTCAGACTAAAAGTTTATCCGGACAAGAAGAGACCCATTCAAAGTTACCCATCAAAAAAGGATGGGAAGGAAGCAGAATCTAGTTGGTCCGAAGGCAACAGAACACTTGGCACAGTCTAACACACTGCAGTAGTCACCATGAGAGACACACGTCCAACTTCCAGGCAGCCAGGGACTAAAGGCACAAAAAATACAAAGCCTTTCACAGCCCTTCACTCTCCGACTCCTTCAAATCTGCACTCCCATGAGTGAAATGAATATTTACTGTGCATTGATTCTATTATGATTGGTTGACTGGACATTTACCTAGTAAACACCTACTACTCATCAGATGCTATGCTAGGCACTGAAGGTTCAACGATGAAACAGTGACAGCTGAAAGTGTAACCCCCACTCAAGGGGTCCATCCACCAACTGGAGACAACTCTCCTCTCCACTCTTCCTTGTAACTTCTGACTCACTTTGCCAATCTCAGCTAAGCACACCTCCAGCACAAACCAGGGAAAAGCAACAGCATGTCTTCTTCTTTTAGTCAAAATACAAGCAGCAGGGCTAGAGGGGTACGACATATCAGAGTGGAGACCTTAGAGAGACCATGACTCATCCAGAGATTCCACACACCTAGCCAGTCAGTATGAGAGGAAGTGACTTGTCCAGGATCACACAGGAGGAATCACACAGCCAAATCTAGAGGCTAGCTCTTCTTCACAGGTGATCTAAATTATGATGCTAATCAATCTTAGTACCTCTATTAAGAATTACTTCAGGGATTTCACAGCTAGTAATCTGGTCATGATTTCCAACTCCCGTAATCTGTGGCTTTAATTATCTAGGACTGGAGATCACCATGAAAGACCGTCCACCCCTTTTGGCAATGCCTCCTTCCATTCAAAATGTATACACTGATGATGACAATAGCACCCTAGTGTCAGAATTTACATTTCTTTTCAACCCTCTCCAACAGAGGAGCAGCCAGAAGTTATAACAAAGTAGAGATAACAAAAGAACTAAGAAGAAAGTTAAAAAAAAAAGCATCACCTGTGTTGATGACTTTAGGGATGGGATCGATTTCCTCATCCACGACAAAGGGCTCTGGCCTGGGGAAGACCTGCACGTCAGCGGTTAGGTGACCACACTTGAGAACAGCGTGGAAAGGTGTATAAGCCAGATCTATCAGTTTTCTAAAATAAGATGATTAATTGTTAGAAGAAGAGTATTTATATGATATGTATCATTTTTTTCAAGTAATTTTTTCAAGATGTTTTTATTTTCCCTTCAAAGCCAACAAGTAAAACTATGATCTGACCATTTGTGAAATAGAACAAAATGTGACATTTTTGGTGAGGAAACTTCAATTCTGAAAAGTCCAAAAGCAAGTTAATCTTTTTAAACTGCTGAGTCATTATAAGGAAGTCAGTATCTATAGGCACTATTGATTTAGTTATGCTTAATTTAAAAGGGAATGAACTTTTAAAAATCACTACTACCAATCATTTTGTGTGAAAATTGTGTACCTCGGGGAAAATGAAATGACAGCAATTAGAAAGAGTAAAATAGAGATTATAGCTGAATATCAAATTATAATAACAAATTGTAAGAAGGCAAAAAAGCTCTAAGTATATACTCACCCAAACATAGACTGTACATTTTTCAAGCACAGGGGGCCATCAATAGTAAAAATCTGCCCTTCGCCATTGTTTAAATCTATGAGCCGTTCAAGGCAATCCAAGGAATCAGTACTCTGAAGCTACAAAGCAAAACAGAGGACCCTTTTAAAGTGGCACACAGTGCCAGATTATCAGCACGCCAAGGTCACACCCATTACAAGAACACAGACAATAAGTAACAGAGATGATTTTTTTATTTATACCTGGGGGAAAATAACTATAACAATTTTGATTCAAGGTTACCAAGACGAATGCTATATAAAATGATACCAGTAGAACTATTTTACTCAGAGGTAGTTTTGCAAAGATTCTCAAAGGTGACCACAGTTCTCCTAAGATGGGCGCCTGGGTGGCTCAGTGGGTTAAAGCCTCTGCCTTCAGCTCAGGTCATGATCTCAGGTCCAGGGTCCAGGGATGGAGGCCCGCATTGGGCTCTCTGCTCAGCAGGGAGCCTGCTTCCTCCTCTCTCTTCTGCCTGCCTTTCTGCCTGACTGTGATCTCTCTATCAAATAAATAAGAATATATATATAAAAAAAAAAAAGTGACCAGAGTTGGTATTTACACAATATCTTCCTTCCAAAGTGCTTCTAACATCTTGTAAGTGAGAACTGTCATTATCTACATTTCAGATAGAAAAACTGAGGTGAAGAAAGGTTAAATAACTTCCCCAAATAAATGGGAAAACCAGGAAGCAGAGTTTAACAAAACATACTTAGAGTAATGTTACTTTACCAAAAAAGTTCAAGCACATTTCTGTCAGTATTTCTGATGGAATGGACATAAGAATTCCTAAACGAGGTAAAAGTCTAATACCAAAAGGAATATTTTAATTCTCATGCATCTGAAGAGTCTTTGTGGGAAGCAGGGTGGATAATAACTCCATTCAGATGGACAACAATCTGAATCTTCAAAAAGCATTTGGATAAAAAAAAAAACCAAAACATTTGGAGACCTACTAGAGTCCTTCCAAATTTAGCGATTAGCCTCAGCTGAAACCAGTGTTCAATGTTACAGTATATACAATATTAATGGAATATACTAAAAATAAACTCCTAAAACATATCTAATCAAACTAAAAAGAACTCAGTATTACCTCCTCCAAATTTGCCATGCACATGATGTATAACTTAGATGGGAAAGGAAAAGGTAATGGAAACCTGTTGCTCTCGCTTCGTTGACTATGAGTAGCTAGGGAATGCCGCAGTGACCCTCTACCAATGCCAAGACAGCCATCTGTCACCAGAACAACCTGTTTGCACAGAGAAGAGGTTTGTACATGAAATAACATATTTATTTAAAGCAGTCTCATTTCTCTCTAATGGCATTTACACTGAAAAACCCACCTCTGCAAGGAGACAAGCAACGAGGTGAATAAATCTCAAAACATTTTGTTAAGCGAAAGATGACACACTGCATGATTCTATTTGTACGAAGCTCTAGAACAGGTACAACAAAGCTAAGATATATCAAACAGAAGCTGTCGGGTGTTGGGGAATATAGACTAGAAAGGGAAAGGTGAGGAAACTTCGTGGGTAATGGAAATGTGCTAGATCTTAACTGGAGTGGTGGTCACACAGGTGTGTGGAAACTGTCAAAACTCAGTGAATTGCATGTTTAAGAGCTATGCACTTTTCTGTATTTTATCTAGGTAAACCTAAAAAATAGTACTTACCTATGAACACTTAAAATCATAACCAATTCTTATTCAATTGTATTTAAACTAGAACCTGACACCTAAGGCACTGGACGTCAAGAATGACATGTGGCAGGGTGCCTGGGTGGCTCAGCTGGTTAAGCCACTGCCTTTAGCTCAGGTCATGGTCCTGAAGTCCTGGAGTCCAGCATCAGGCTCCCAGTTCTGCGGGGGGTCAGCTTCTCCCTCTGACCTTCTCCCCTCTCATGCTCTCATTCACTCTCTCTCTCTCAAATAAATAAAAAATAAATACTATAAATAAATAAAACATTAAAAAAAATAAAGGCCAAGCAAGGTCTAGAAACTTAAAAAAAAGATTCTCTCTCTTCCTCTGCCTCTCCCTGCTCTAAAAAAACTGTATTTATAAAAGCTATTTAACCAGACATGTATGAAACCTTTAAAATACATTCTTAATCAACTGGTAATCTGAAAAAGCCTTCAAAATATACCAACAATGGATGTTACAAATTATTTTACAATAGTTACAAATTATTGTATTTGTACAATATTATTGTATTATAACTATTTATAATAGTTACAAATTATCTTTCTTCCTCATTGCCTCAGTGATCCTATGCAGTGGTAGATTTTCCAGGCATTCTAGGGGAGGATTATTTTTGCTCTTCCTACCCTAGCTTTGTAACTTGACAATAATGGGCCATTAAGCAGTATTAGGTAACCACACCATGTAAAGTATCAAGACTGGCACTCATTTTCTAAAGTCCAAGAATGCTCAATGGCAGTCTCCTAGAAATATCATTTTTTGGGAAGATAGTCAATTGACTAGATAAGGCCATTTCCTCTTACACGAACAACTGCTATATAATGATTTACTTCTGCCGCTACTTCTTTCGGATGCTGTGTGATGAAATTTTTCATTTAATGTCAAAATGAGACAGACTTTATGCAGACAATGAAGACACAGTCCAGCTGTCTGAAACCTTGGTTTACAAAATTCCACATTAAAACAAGTCTATCTAACAGTAATTAATTATAAAAACAATCAATAATAACTTCTACCTCTACTACAGTGTTCTGGACCTAGTTCACTCTAAAACTCATAAAGCAAACCTAAGTGGATCCAGGCCCAACTCCGGGCCCTTAGGGTATAGGACATCTCAAATTCAGATTCTTCCTTTTGTAAAGGAAGAAAAAATATTAAAAGGCAGAAGGCTGTGTGGTACTTGTTAAAAATTTTCTACATTTCTTCTCTAAAATGATTGAAGCAGCAGCAAAAGAAACTGCTATCCGCTAGCTTACAGTTCAGAAGATACTGACAACAAAATTTCATGTATTCAATATATTCTAGGACATTAGATATGGTACCGTAGATTTACCAAATGTTTATGAAAGTGCCAAAGATTTTTATTTCTGAAAAGAAAGTGATCAAAAAGCATCTATTTAAATGATTTCACCTTTTAGTAACAGCTCAGGGTCTTCATTAACCCATGCATTCATACTTTGTAAAACAGGTGGTTTTGTAGTAAGAAAAAAACAAACTTAAAAGCTGGGTTTACTGAGATACAATTTACATGCAATAAAATTCAACCTTCTTAGCATACAGTTCTGAGAGTTCCAACAACTACACTCAGTGAGCAACCACTTCTACAATTAAGATAAAGACCCGTCTGGTCACTTCCCATTTTCCCTTGTGCTTTACTTGAGTCAGTTCCCTACCCTTCCTTTGCCCTCACGCAACCACAATCTTACTTTTAGTTAAAAAATAAATCCCGAACACTAAAAAAATAAAATTAAATTAAAAAAAAATAAATCCCAGTGATGCCACTGACAGTACTGAAGGACTTGTGTTTGACCATATAACAAAAATGATACACTGTTGCCCACTGCCTATTTTTGTAAATAAAGTCATTTATTTACTTATTATCTGTGGCTGCTTTCATGCTATGACAGTGGAATTGAGAAGTTTTCACAAACATCTGGAAAACCTAAAATACAGAAAAGGCTTGCTGACTCCTGTTGTAGATTACTCTAATTTTCCTTTTAGTGATTTTTCTGTTTTCTCCTTTAAAATGTACTACCACGCACACTTACTTTTGTGCTTTGCTGCAATGTGTTCACAGATACTGCAGTTTTTACAAATTGAAGGTCTATGGCAGCCCTGCCCTGAGCAAGTTTACTGGTGCCATTTTTCTAACAGTATTTGCCCACTTCATGTTTCTGTGTCATGCTGTGGTAATTCCTGCAATATTTCAAACTTATTTCATTATTACCTTTGTTATAATGTATCTGTAACCAGTGATTATGACTTGCTGAAAGTACAGATGGTTAGCATTTTAGCAATAGAGTATTTTTTAATTAAGGTACAGACATTTTCTTTTAGACATAATGCTATCATACACTTAATAGACTACAGTACACTGTAAACAATTTTATACATACTCAGAAATCAGAAACTTCAACTGACTCAACTTTATACAACATTAGCTTCACTCTGATAGTCTGAACTGCACCCACAATATCTCCAAGGTATGTTTGTACCTGTTTTAGCAAACTTCCAATTCTCTTTTTATCCTAATACTCCGTTCTGATTTTAATGCTAATGTGGACCGACTGAAGGGCAACAGATCATATGACATTCATACTCATCAATTTTTAGACAACTCAGCTGAGATGGTTAAACGTTTTCTACATAAATGCTACACTGAGATAATGAAGACAGATTCTCATGTACTGATGTTTATCATTCTATCACTCAAAATTATAATTACCCCTTACAGGAAGTGCTCTAAAATTCTACTGTGAGCCCTTCGTGTTTTATACAAACAGTACTAGTTTGCAATAAGCCAGTTTGCTAGGAGAATGCTTTCCTTAAGGCATAATTGTGCTATTTTCTGAGCATATTAGTGTTGACTTGGTGCCTTCTTTTAAAGAGATACCAATAATGTAGAATGCAATTTATAGAAATTACAACACATGCTGTGTGACAGCCTAAAGAAAATCAAATCACCTCAGTGGTTAATGGTTTTAACTTAGGGCAATGAAAAGGAACTGATCATTACCTGGCAAGGAATCGCACCGCCCCACTCTTGCTGAACAATGTTGCAGACACCAACTAATGCAGATTCCAAGCAGGTTTTATCATAATCATCCATATTACTTAGTGCTTCCTGATTGAATAAAAGATAAAACAGCTTATTGTTTTTTACTGTTTTATTAGAAAACAACATAAACTGTTCAGAGCATGAACATTACACAGGGGACACCGTGTTTCTGAAAGCTCAAAAGTGTATTTTCTTAAAGAAAAATGGTAAAACAGGCTTCCTCAACCACAAAGAGGTTCCCCTTTATTCCATTCTCTTATCAAGTGAGAGTGAACAGTCCACCATAGCTTTGAAAGCTAACCCTGAAGAAAGTAACTAAAATGAAGAACTTTTAAACACAACAAAAAAGAAAAAAAAAAAGAAAAAAATTATTGAGTACTAACTATATTTTAAACACCAACCACTCAAGTTATCTCAACACTCTGTAAAATATAAATTATTAACCTATTTTTAAAATGAGGAAACAAAGGTAGAGAATGATGAAGTAACTTTCCCAGGCTGCATGCCTGGAGGTGGGAGAGACTAAATTTAAGTCCAGTCAGTGGGACTCCAGGGCACCTGGTCTTCACCACCACTCTGAACGACTCAGATAGCAATTCCCTAAATTTCCAAACTGAACATCCCAAATCCTTAATTTACTATTTATTTACAAGAAATCCAGTGCAATTTTTTAAGAAAGCTTTTGATTAACATAAAAAAGTGAGGAAAATAAATGATTTAACAAAATGTTATTACTTATATTTAAAAAAAAAAATCAAACTACACTGATCCTGGATCTCTAACCTGCCCAGCAAGTATTAAACTATTGTAATTCCACACTTATTGGCCATTATGAGGTACTGCTGGAAATATTAATGATTTAGAGATGCTGTCACAAAGTAAATTCTCTGGCATATCACAGACAACACCTTATGAACTAACACCTATCAAGTAAGGTTTAAAAATATAATTTCTCAGCATCTGTATATGAAAGGGAGGGAAGCAAGCAGCTTAGTTCACTGGAGAGGAAATATAATTTTGAATTACTCTAGAACAAAGGTTTTCTTTTAAAAAGATTTATTTATTCATTTATTTGACAGAGAGAGAGAGATCACAAGTAGGCAGAGACAGAGGAGGAAGCAGAGAGCCCGATGCAGGCCTCGATCCCAGGACTCTGAGATCATGACCTGAGCCAAAGACAGAGGCTTTAACCCACTGAGCCATTCAGGCGCCCTAGAATAAAGGTTTTTATAAGGAAGGGCTGTTTTACATCTCAAGTTTTATAGGAAAGTAGAAAATAATCAAGTGTTGAATTTAAAGACTCTGAATTTTAGAAAATGGGAAATTACATCCTGACATGCTCTCCTTTCCACAAAAAATTCCAAAAAACTGAGAAGAAAACAAGGCAACATCTCAGAGCTCAAACTCATAGCTCTAACAAAGGTATAAGGCCTTTGTTACTGGTTGTGATTGTTTGTTTTACAGCTATACTCAGATACTATGCCCATAGGCTTATGGTTATAATGAGTGAACCTTTGTTTTATAGTTCTATTCAGATATTACACCCAGAGACTTAACATTAAATAAGTCCAAGTTCTATGGGGCACTGCGGTGACATAGTCAGCCAAGCATCTGACTCTTGGTTTTGGCTCAGGTCTTGATCTCAGGTCATGAGATCCTTGGGCTCAATGCTCAGCATGGAGTCTGCTTTGAGGTTCTCTCTCCCTCTGCTCCTTTCGCCTCCCCAAATAAATGGATAAATCTAAAAAAAAAAAAAAAAAAGGTCCAAGCTGTAAATACTCAATGCAATATGGTAACACTGTTTTCCTTCCTAAAAATCTGGACCCTGTACATACAATAATTCATTCCTTTTTATACCTGAAGGGTGTTGTAATCTCTTGTGAAGGGTACCATCAGCTCCCAAAGTGAGGAAAAAACCACCAGGGCTGTAAACTCAAGCTTGTAATTTGTGGCCATATGCTCAAACAGCATCGTCAAACCATGGGCTGCTAGGTGCTTACGCTGATATTCCTCAGACCCCTCGATCGACACAGGTCGGGTCATGGAAAGGGATACGTCCATTACCACCACTGTTGGCATGATGAAAATGATCCCAAAGTTTCCAGTGCAAACAAACAGCTATGAACAGGGAAATGCTGTAGAAAATAAATATGATTAGGTTTTACAGGTTACAGAGAAAAAAAAGATTTTCCCCCCACCCTAATTTTAACCAAACTTTGAAGAAATGAGTGAAAGCAAACCTCATTTAAGTTGACGTAAAGGCAAAACTGCAAAGAATTGAGAGGGAGGGAAGCAAGCAGCTTAGTTCACTGTGTGAACAACTCCTAGAATCACCCACGAAATAAATCAAGGACCCTCTTTCCCTACCTCTCTCCCTCCCTCCCTTCCTTCCTAAGATTTTATGTGAGAGAAAGAGAGAAAGCACAAGCCAGGAGAGGCGCAGAGGAAAAGGGAGAAGCAGACTCCCCTGTTGAGCAGGAAATCCTAGGACCCTGGGATCATGACCTGAGCTGAAGGGAGCCACTCAACCAACCGAGCCACGCAGGTGTCTCAAGGACCACAAGTTTCTATTAAAAAAGTATATTAAATTCAGGTAGCCCTTGACTTTCAAAATTTCAAATTTTATATAGCTTAACATAACAAACATTCCTACATTGGCTCTCCAACACTTAATTATGAAGGAACATTTCTAGCTGTCATATGTCATATGTTATTTTTGACTAGCAACCCATTCTTTTGGGGCACCATCACTTTTTTAATCAATACAGAAGTAGTGTGTTTATTTATCTTGTTGCTTGGTGCCCTTTTTTATGATTAAAATGAATGTTAAATGTAAAAATGAAAGGGCTAGTTAGAGTCATAATCCAAATTAGACAAAGCTGGAAATCATTATGCGTGAGAAAAGCAGTAAACTATTACTAGGTCGGTAATACTGTATGTAAATTGGGCAACAGTGCTTTAATTGTGAGGGAAAAGAACAAAATGAAAGAGTATGTAGGCGCTGACATTATCTCAGGAAATTGTATATAAAAGTCAATATGCAGGGCGCCTGGGTGGCTCAGTGGGTTAAGCCTCTGCCTTCAGCTCAGGTCATGATCTCAGCGTCCTGGGATCGAGACCCACATCGGGCTCTCTGCTTGGCGGGGAGCCTGCTTCCTCCTCTCTGTCTGCCTCTCTGCCTACTTGTGATCTCTCCCTCTGTCAAATAAATAAAATCTTAAAAAAAAAAAAAAGTCAATATGCAGAGGGCAGCCTCGGTGGCTCAGTTGGTTAAGCATCTGATTCTTGGTTTTGGCTCAGGTCATGATCTTAGGATCCTGGAATCGAGCCCCACATCGGGATCGGGTTCTATGCTTGTCACAGAGTCTGCTTGAGCTCTTCTTTCTTTCCATTTTCCCTTCTCCCTCTGTCCCTCCCCCAGCTCAGGCTCTCTCTAAATAAATAAGTAAATAAATAAAATCTTTTTTAAAAAAGTCAATATGCAGAAGAAATGGGAAAAACAGAGTTCTTTAAAATTATGGAGTTAGGGGTGCCTGGGTGGCTCAGTTGGTTAAGCGACTGCCTTCGGCTTGGGTCATGATCCTGGAGACCCGGGATCGAGTCCCACATCGGGCTCCCTGCTCAGCAGGAAGCCTGTTTCTCCCTCTCTCACTCCCCCTGCTTGTGTTCCCCCTCTGGCTGTGTTTCTCTCTGTCAAATAAATAAAATCTTTAAAAAATATATTTTAAAAAATAAAATAAAATAAAATTATGGAGTTAGCATGAATAAAACATTTCTCAAAAATAAAAAAATTCAGATACACAGATCTCATGGGGACACAGCTTGCTGCTACTCTGTTAATAAGCAAACTACAGAATATTGATATAATGAACTCTCATACAGCTATAAATAAAAGACATGTATGTAAATATGAGAAATATTTATATAAACTGCCAATAACCGAGAAAAGCAGGTCATAGCATTTTATGTATATACTAATTGTACCTTCATAAAATTCATACTGCATATATACAATTAGGGAACACTCCGGATGAACAAAACTGGTTAGAAATTAAATGCTTGTTAATTTCTTTTTTTGGAACGTTTCTTTCTTTTTTTTTCTTTTTTTTAAGATTGTATTTATTTATTTGACAGAGAAACACAGGGAAAATGGGAAACAAGCAGGGGGAGTGAGAGGGAAAAGCAGGCTTCCTGATAAGCAAGGAGCCAGATGCAGGGGGGGGGGGTGGGGTGGGGGGGTTTGATTCGGGAATCCTGGGATGGTGACCTGAGCTGAAGGCAGATGCTTAATGACTGAGCCACCCAGGTTCCTCTTTTTAGGAACTTACTTCAAAAACACTTAACAGTGGCCAGACTGCTTGTTACGGTGAGGTATCCAACTGCAAATGTATTATATTCTAAAATTCCATTTGTAAATAGGCTCACGGGAACTCATAACCTAATGGTTCATGGAAGCAAGGTTATAAACAGGGGTCAGGGACTCAAGTGAAGTAGGAAAAGCCTTTTTAACATATGCCTGTGACATATTTCAAATACAGTAATGCCTCGTGTATCTAACATCAATAAAGATTAAATGAGGGATATAAATTACTTTTTCACTCTTTGAAATTCCAAAATGTTTAGCCATTTTGACAAACAAAATTAAAATATGTATCCCTCTTTTCTGCCTCATTAAACACCATGCGAACATAATCTACTCTTATGATGACTCACCACTCTAAACACTAATACTGCCTACCACCCTGCTACTCTCAGGGTTTGTTGGTTTTTTTTCCCTACCACACCAGCACTGTGTGCTGCAGAACACTGTTCTGGAGAGATGCTCCAAGAAAAATAAATTCAGGCATTAATAAAGACCCTGAAAAGTTCCAGAGTAAAAAATCCAGTTTAATTTACTAACCCTGTGTTTCCCATTTAACCCTTTTCTACATAATTACATTACGTTCCCATAAAACAGGGATTATGTAGAATATACACAGAAATAATGCCTTGTATTCAAGGGATGCAGGATGTTGTGCTCTGTTTTGGTGTCTCCTTTTTATGATTAATTTTTAGCCCATCAGCTCATCTTCTATTTAACTCAGTAATTCCCTATATATTATCCTCCCTCTTTCTAATTTGCTTCTTCTTGGCTACTATGGCCTAGAAAGCCAGGTAATCAAGTTTGTTAAAACTGTACCCAAAGTCAAACTCAACAGGTTTGCAGAGCCTGTGGGCTTCTTCCAGCCCAAAATGTATGGGCTTAAGTGTATCAAGTTGGTACTACTTCATCTTCTCAGTCTTTTTAACATTCTTTCGGGGTCTTACCTGTGCTATTCAAGAAGTCAGGCCCTGTATTATACTGGCTCAACTATAATACATTAGACTACAAGGTCATTAAGGGCAGGGACTGGGTCAGACTGTGCCCACCACCATCTCCTCAGAACCTATCACAGTAACAGGCACAGGGTATGTGCTTGACAAATACTTGATAATGACTAATTAACTACCCCTAGTCACCAGACAGAACATTAATTCTTTGGAAAAAAAACAAAGGATGAATTTTAACTCTGGAAACCAGAACCACATTTCCTTCTCTCCTCCTCATTCAAGCAGATACTAGGGACTCCTATGTCTCTGCCCAATATAGTTTATCCAGCTCACATGGTAGTCCCAATTCTGCACAGACACCTGTTCATCATTGAAAGTTGGGAAGGGACACCTGGGTGGTGCAGTCAGTTAAACCTCAGACTCTTGGTTTTGGCTCAGTTTATGATCTGGGGTTGAGATCAAGCCTCACACTGGGCTCCATACTGAGTCTGCTTAAGTCTCTCTCCTCCTCTCCCTTTGCCCCTACCCCCCCCCCCATGTACACGCCCTCTCTCAAATAAACAGATCTTCAGGGGAAAAAAAAGAAGGCTGGGGGAGTGCCTGCATGGCTCAGTTGGTTGGGCAGGGGACAACGGATTTTGTCTCAGGTCATGATCTCAGGGTTGTGAGACAGGGCCTTCCAGGAGGCTCCATGCTGTGTAGAGCCTTCATACCATTCTCAGCAGTTTCACTTTCTGAGTGGCATTCCATTCAAATTTTTAGGGACCCAGCCATTCATGTTAGGGTCCTTACCTACCCTTAGGTTTCTCTCATCCTGACATCACTTGCCCTGATGACTGCCTCCTGAATTCTCTCCCTCTGCCTCTGCCCCTCCCCACTGCATGCACTCGCGCTCTCTCTCTCTCTCTCTCTCTAAAAAAGTTGGAGATCATGGGAAGTATTTCCTCAACTCTTCAAGGAGACTGGGAAAGGGTATACACAGATTTAGATCAGGTGTAGGAAGGCATTTCTGGCCCCTGAAATCCGCTATAACACTGGAATGGGTGCCCACAGCTGACAGTCTTGCCTTCTCTGCAAACACCTCTAGAGCTGGCTCTTTCTCCTTTCTGATGCATTTGTGTTCATCCACCTTAACAGTGGCAAAACCATGGGAAACCACTACGGAAGCTGTAAGCCCAGAATTAGAAGAGGGACTTGCATGTTCTTGAAGAATGATTCAAGCACTCCAGGTCGGACTTAAAAAAAAAAAGAAAAATCCGTGCCCACCAGTCCAGCAACTTTTTGAGAACACGTGTTATTTCTCACTTGGACTAATTTTCTCCCTTTTCCCATAAGTACTATTTAAAGTACTGTTTACATATAGTGCTTAAGACAACTGCAGGCCATCCTTCTGGACAACAGTCTGCTCCTGAGAACAGACCTTGGCCACCTGACTCGGCCTGAACGCCAAGTCACCTCAGCAGGTCCTTACGGTCCCTCCCTGCAGGTGACCATCAGCTCTGCCGTAAACAATTGATTCCCGGCGGCTTCGCTCTCCGAGTATGACTCCACTCGGACTCCTGGGTTTCCGGGGCTCAGCCATTCATGTTGGGGTCCTCAGCCACCCAGAGCTTTCGGCCAGCCTGACTTCCTCGGCCCTGAGGAGCGCCTCCTGAGTTTTCTGATACAACTTCACCTCGGAAACGCCAGCCTGGAAACGCAGCACTCCCGCATTTGAATCGCAACTGGGGAGATCATTTTAACCCCAAAATGAGTCCAAAACAAAAAAACTGAGGTCTGGAAATCTTACGGGAAGCGGGGACGAAAAGGGCCCGGGCAGGCGCCCGGATCGCGGTGTAGACGCGGCGCCCGCGACCCCGAGCCCCGGGCAGAGGGGAGGCCGGGGGCAGGGCCCGGAACCGGCGCCGCACAGACCGCGCGGGGCGGCGGGAAGGCCGGGCGCCGGCTCCGCGTCGTTCCCCACCCCTCACCCCTTCTCCTGCAGTTCCAGCAAGCAAAGAAAGACAGCCCGAGGCCCCCGGCGGCCCCCACTCACCCCGCGCCCATCGCCGGCGCAGTCCGTCCGCGTAAACTTCCCGTCCGCGCACCACGGCCGGAACCATGGTGCCGCGCGGCGAAAGGGAAGCCGGCGCCAGTCTGCGACGGGACGGGGGCGGGGCTTTAAGGCTTGAGTGGCGGGGCTCTGGCGCGGCGGGGCCCCGCGGTCCCGGGCATTCCTCCGCAGCGGCGAATCCGCCATGATGTCTCTGCTCCAGTATCCCCAAGTTTGGGGAGCCCGGGCCCTGTCTCCTCTTCCTTCTCTTCCTTCTCTTCCTCCCTCTGTCTCCCTTCTCGGGCCCCTCCCTCTTTCCCTCTGGCCCCCTGTCTGAAGAGATACCTCTCTGAGCCCTTCAGCCTCCAGCCTCCTCGCTCACCTGGGCCTGTTGGAGCAGCGCCTCACCCTCTCTGCCCACACTCTGAGCCCCTCACTCAACGCCCTCTGAACCAAGGGACAGAATCTTTTCCGGACTCTTCTTTAACGACACTTCCTGCCCGAGGAGGGCTCGTGTTCAGAACAGTGACCTGAGCCCGTGGACAAGCAAGGACTTTCCCTCTGGGTCTCCTCAGCGCGGGGCTCACTCTCTCCCCTCCGCCGCTTCTCCGAGGGAAGGTTCATCGGTTCTCCCCACAGTGTGGGCTGCCCTGCTGAGGGACCCCGTGAGGACCGTGGGCCCTCGCTGCCTCGCCTCTGGCCGCCCGGTGTCCCGCAGCAGCCCGCGCCCCGAGAAGTGGCTTCCTGACCACGCCGGGAGCCAGGCAATGTCAGCTAGAAGCAGGTCGGGGTAGCTGTGCTTCAAAGAATCATGTTGCACCACGTGCATTACAAGTGAGAGCGAAGAAGGGCCTCTGCCTCGTTATCCTTTAGTTGGTGGATGGGGTGAGGCGGGGTGGGTCCAGCAGGGAGAGAAGCTTTGAACTGAACACCCTAGTCTGTCGGACTTTTCACAGCTTGTTCTGTGGGAGAGTACACGTTCCAGTTGCTTCTAGTTCTTTCCCCGGCCCCTCCTTACATCCAAGGTGGCTGCAGAAGAGGCAGCCCGTGGGAATGTCTCTGCCCGCATCAGGGGCCAGAGGCCCACAGACTTTCCTTTTTGCTTCCGAACTCTCCCCAACCTGGTTAGCCTTGCTGTCTCAAAACCTTATTGTGCTTGAGCATAATGGGGTCCAGGCACCCAAGGCTGCATCCTGATTACTCGGAAACAGTTTCTAACTCTTCCCTCGTGGGAGGATGTGGCCAAGAATGTGCGGGCAGGGGAGTTCTCTAGTTACCCCTAAAGTGGTGATGACTCAGCCATAGGGTCGCCATTCTCCTGGTAGTTCCAGCTCAGCTCCATGGACCGGTTCCTTACCTTTCTCAGCCCTAAAGCTTAAGTTTATTCGCTTGCTGATGGGTGATCAGATTTTGGTGAAATTCTTTTGAATACAGGCTTTCAGGAGATAAGGAAAGCAAAAGAGCGATTAACTAAAATTGATCAGTAAAACTACCAAGGGGACTGCATCCCTTAGGACAACTGTTAAGTCTTTTGTTTTTATTTGTAAATTCTTAGCAGAATCCCATGAAAAATTGGAAGGTTGTTCAGTGAATATAAAATCAGAGAACATCAGCACAAAGAGTTAGAGGGTCTTGCAGGAGATGTTTTTCAAGCCATAGCTGGCTAATGAATTTTTTTTTTCTCACTCCAGAGATCTTCATTTGCATTCTTCCACACATGCATTGAAGAGAATCAATAAATAACTTCCTTTGCTTAATCTTTCATCCTTCCATTATTTATTTATTTCTGCTTTGAAACAGGGGACTACTGTCAACAGAGGCTTTGAAAGGCAGAGTGGTTTGGTCTCTAGTCTGGCAAAGCAAAGGTGAATGACAGAAATCCCAAGTCATTCATAGGTGATAGGTCCTGGGGCTCAGAGGGGGGCTCAGAAGGGGGTTCAGATAGCCACCCTTGTTGTATATCCAGTATATATTTTTTTTAAAGACTTTATTTATTTGACAGAGAGAAACACAGCAAGAGAGGGAACACAAGCAGGGGGAGTGAGAGAGGGAGAAGCAGGCTTCCCCCCCCCCCCAACAGGAAGCCCAATGTGGGACTCGATCCCGGGTCTCCAGGATCATGACCTGAGCCGAAGGCAGTCGCTTAACCAACTGAGCCACCCAGGCGCCCCTATTCAGCATATTTTCACTGCTCTAAAAATCTTCTGTGCTGCCTTTTTATCCCTCCCTCTCTCCTGACTCCCAGCGACCACCAATCTTTTTATTGTTTCCATAGTCTTGCCTTTCCCTGAATGTCATAGAGTTGGAATTATATGTTATGTAGCCTTTTCAGATTGGCTTCTTTTGCTTAGTAATACCCATTTAAGTTTCTGTCATTTTTGTTTAAGGCTTAATAACTCATTTCTTTTTAGTGCTAAATAATAAATATTCCATGTATGGGTATACCACCATGTTGCTGAAGGACATCTTGATTGCTTCCAAGTTTTGACAGTTATGACTAAGGCTGCTATAAACACCATTGTGCAGGTCTTTTGTAGGCATATGTTTTCAATTCATTTGAATAAATACCAAGGAAAGAGATTGCTGGGTCATATGGCAAGAGCATTTTAGTTTTGTGAAAAACTAAACTTTTATGAAAAAGTTGTCTTTTGAAGTGACCATACCATTTTGCATTCCCAGCAGCAATAAATGAGAGTTCCTGAGGCTCTTCAGCAACATTAGTGTTGTCAGTGTTCTTGATTTGGTTATTCTAATAGGTGGGTAGTGGCTTCTCACTGTTGTTTTAATTTGCATTTCCCTAATGACATATGATGTTGAATTATTTTCATGTGTTTACTTTCTATCTGCATATCTTCTTTGGTGAAGCATCTGTTCAAGTCTTTTGCACATTTTAAAATCAGATTGTTTCTTTTTTTACTGTTAAGTTTTAAATATTGTTTGTGTATTTGGATAACATTCATTTATCAATTATGTCTTTTGCAAGTATTTTCTCCCAATCTGTGGCACTTGTCTTTGCATTCTCTTGAAACTGAGGCACTTAAAAATTAAATCAAAAACCCAAGAATTACAATACCATTATCAAATTTAAAATATTAACAATAAGTCCCTAATCTCATCAAATACCCAGTTTTCAAACATCCAGATGTCTCAAAAATATTATAAATTTTACTTAAAATTTTTTTTAATTTTTAAATTAAAAAAATTTAAAAAGTTTTTTTTCAGAGAGAGAATGTGAGTGCGAGGAGGGGCAGAGCAGAGGGAGAGGGAGAGGATCTCAAGCAGACTCCATGTGGAACATGGAGCCCTCTGTGGGGCTGGATCCCACAGTCCTGAGATCTTGACGTAAACCGAAACGAAGATTTGGATACTTAACTGACTGAGCCACCCAGATGCCTCTAAATTTTACTTTTTTTACTTTGGTTGTTTGAGTTAGGAACCAAGTAAAATCCAGACATTGCAGTCTCTGAAGTCTCCTGCCATCTGTAGGTCCTCCCTCCATGTCTTCTTCCTCTTGTGTGCATTTGATGAAGAAACTGACCGCCTCTCTTCCAATTGCTCTCAGTTCACCTCAGTATTTCAACAGCATTTGAGGAAATCACAAAGCTTCCCTCTATTCTAAGATCATAGAAAAAACTCACTGAACAAAGTAGGGATTTTACACAGTTCCAATTCCAATTCATTTAATCTCCACTCTATAAATAGGGGTGAGGCTTACCCACCACTGGTTCCCAAGGGCCTGGCATGTAGAATTGGGTGTGCATTTGTGAAAAGAAGTTAGGAAGGAAGGAAGAGATTATTTGAAAAAAAAAAGTCAAAGGGGAAAGCAGAGAAAATCTGATACTGCATTTGTTTAAGAAAGTCAAACTGAACTTCTTTATTTAGGATATTCTCTTCTTTGAAAAACATTACAAACTCTAAATTTTTAAAGCTACCTCATGATCTGGGCCTGCATCTATCTTCCCAGGCTCATCCCTCATCCTCTTAAAACTTTGGTAGCATCTTTCAGTGAAAAAGCAGACAAAGCAAAACAAAATTAGTTTCCTTCCTTCCTTCCTTCCTTCCTTCCTTCCTTCCTTCCTTCCTTCCTTCCTTCCTTCCAAGATTTTATTTATTTATTTGACAGAGCTTGATCACAGGTAGGCAGAGAGAGAGGGGAAAGCAGGCTCCCTGATGAGCAGAGAGCCCAATGTGGGGCTCCATCCCAGGACCCTGAGATCATGACCTGAGCCGAAGGCAGAGGCTCTCACACCCTGAGCCACCCAGGCACCCTTCCTTCCTTCCTTCCTTCTTTCTTTCTCTTTTCTTCTTTCTTTTTTAGAAAGAGCACACGTGTGGGGCCGGGAGGGGGGGTGGAGACAGAATCTCAGGCAGACTTTTTGCTGGACTCAGTTTGATCTCACAACCCTGAGATCATGACGTGATCCCAAATCAAGGAGCCTCCTTCCAACCCACACAGAATAATTACCCAAAAGAGGAGTAGGGGGTGGGGTAGAAAGTGTGTGTGAGGGGGATTGGAGGAGTTAGAAGGGGGGAAGGGCAGGGAATGGGAGAATCATGGCTCCTCATCTTCCTTTCAACTCTTATTTCCCCACACCACAAACTGCCTTTAAGTCTTCCTTTCCCCAGAGGACTCTATTCAAAGCTAGAGCACATGCGAGCAAACCGGTGCGTGTGTGTGCGCGCGCGCTCACATATAAGCAATGGGGTGGTCTAAATAGGGATTTGGTAAGCGGAAGTGGGACCCCACCCTTTATCCTCCCTACTCTTTCCCCCCAGAAGAGGCCTACACTTGAAGCCTGGGCCAAAGACCAAGCCTGAGTTGGAGGTAGAGGGTTGGAGAGGAAGAATACTATCCCCTTTGGAATGGAAGCAAGACCTGGGATGAGGGGAGTGAGAGAGGGAGAAGCAGGCTTCCCTCCCAGTAGGGAGCCCTATGCGGGGCTCAATGCGGGGCTCGATGTGGGCTCAATGTGGGACTTGATGTGGGGCTTGACCCCAGGACTCCAGGATCACGGCAACAGACAAAGGCAGACGCTTAATGACTAAGCCACCCAGGCGCCCCTCTTTCTCCTATTCTACTGGGAAAGGCCTCAGGCTGCAGAGGGGAGGAAAAGGCCTCCCTGCTGACTTGCAGGCCCCTCTACCCTGACTCCCTCAGACCTGATATTACTGATATTACTGTGAGTCAGAGCCCAAACTGCCCCACCTGTCCTGCCACCCTGTTCAAGGGAGAGTAGAAAATGAGACAATGTGGTAGAACAGAGTAGATCATCTTTCCCTCCTTGGCGGTACTGGTCTTTCTCCAGCACTTTATTTCTGAAGGGTCATGAACGTCAGTGAGTAGGCATTTCCTCCCCACCTTCCCACCCCAGTGTGTAGCTCAGGCACCCCATCTCAGAGCATCTCCTCACTGGGATGGCCCACTACATTTCATCCACAAATGTATCCATTGGGTACCATACACTGTTTTGGACTCTGGGAATTCAGTTCATGAATATACAGGCAAGGTCCCTGTCCTGCTGGAGCTCACTTGCTAGTAAGAGATGCAGACATGAGTCAGGTGATCAGACTAGTGAGTACACAGTATGATGTTGTCCCAGTGGAATGTTTGGGGACCTGCTGCCCCCTAGCAGTCTGTGGTCTCTTCAAGTGGAATAACAACAACAGTACAAAACCCTGGTATGTTTTACATATTAATTTATCTTCATGACGAGCCTACCAAGGAGGTAGTGTATTATCTATCATCCCTATTGTACAGGAGAGATTTACAGCCACTGAGAAGTTAAATAACTTGCCTGCATTCACCCCACCAGTCCCGGCCATGCTTCTGCTCTTTGTTGAGCAGCAGACTTGTCTACAGCCTGAATTTCACAGTGTGCCCAACCCCTGAGAACAAGAAAGGGGGACCAGGCTCAACCCCAGCAGGTGAGATTTAGGTTAGACACTAGAAAGAACTCCTTGGCAATAGTTGTAAGTATATAAGAAAAGGAATTCCTTTTCTGAAAATTTGCTTCTCCCCCGAATTTCCTGTATGGCACAAATAACATTGTAAAAAAATAGAATTATTCTAGGAAAAAGAAGATCTCTCATAATTCTACCTTGTGAATTTGGTTCCTTTTTCCATCTTTTTTTTTTTTTAAAGCCCAATGTGGGTCTTGAACTCTTGATGCCAAGATCAAGAATCAAATGCTTTCTGACTGAATCACTCAAGTACCCCCCTTCTCTCCATCTTTCTGCGCCACATTGAGGCTGTTAGACAGCTGGGGTGAGACGGGAAGTAACCAGATCTGGCTCTGCCTGCAGCAGCCTAAAGGCGAGGATGTGGTGACCAGCAGAGGTCAGCCCCCCTCTCCATGCTTCCACAGGGAGTGGGCACCCCTGCGTGCTTCAGCAGGGGGACCTGGGCACAGTTTTACCTTTTTCGGCCACTCTGGATAAAGTAGGGTAAGGGGTGAAGCTCTGAGGGTTTACCTGCTATTTCAGAGGAGAACAACCCAAACGGTATGTGATCTCTATCCCTAGGGGAAACAGAGAGGGGAGAAAGGAGAAGTCAGTAAAGATCAGGCAGAGCCAGGTGATTAAAATGGCTTGCAGGTCAGTGGGTAAGGGTCACAAGTTCCCATCGCCTTACCCACCTTCATTTCAGCACCTCCAGCCCTGAGCTGGAGGCACGTAATTCCTTGGGGATCTTGGGATGTCCCCTCTTGCTCTTGGGAGATCTGCCAATTGGCTTCCCACCAAAGATTTCCCTTAGGCCTAATAAAATATTTTTCACATGCCAAATGCTCCAAAGTTTAAAGTATTTTCCCCACATTCCCTCATCTTTTAAAATAAACTTTATTTCTTTTTTTTTTTTTTAAGATTTTATTTATTTGACAGAGACAAACACAGCAAGGGAGGGAACACAAGCAGGGGGAGCGAGAGAGGGAGAAGCAGGCTTCCCGCCGAGCAGGCAGCCTGATGTGGGGCTCGATCCTGGGTCTCCGGAATCATGACCTGAGCTGAAAGCAGTCACCCAACCAACTGAGCCACCCAGGCGCCCCTAAATAAACTTTATTTCTTAGAGCAATTTTAGGTTCACAGTGAAATGGAGCAGCTATTCCCTCATTTTTAATTTCGATTCTCACACCCACCCTACAAAGGGGCAGAGGTGATATTACTCTCTCAGCCTGTGCACTTAGATTACATTTAGAATCACCCAGTAACAAACACAGCCTGGGGTTAAATGAGGTCTTCTGATCTCTTAAACCCCAGGCACTTTCTCTTGGTTCCCTTAGAGCGCCTTCTGAATCTTTCCAGATCTTTCCTCCCCCTAAGCATGGGAACCCTGTACCATCTCTCATTCCTAGAGCTTAGAACCAGATTTGAGAAGTTTCCCTGTTGACTGCAGGGGGCCACAGAGAGCCCATCTCTTTCCCTGTGAAGGCCCACCCTCTCAGGCTCCGGCAGAGGCACTGGGACCCAGAGCTTGGACAATGCCCTGATAAGCTTCTTAGACGCAGGTATTAGCAGGGATCGGATATTCTTTCCCTAAGATGCCCTTCATACCCGACCCTGCCTTGAATTAGGGTTCCATAGGGGAGCTGGGGAGAGAAGAATGGGGTGATTTCTGCTGTCCGGCTTCAGACTCACTCTCTGAGACCCTGGATTCTGACAAGTTTCCAGAACTAAGAAGACAATCAGATGTCCAGGTTTGAAGGTAAATGATGTGATTAGGTAGGAGGGGTCCGCTGGGCTGCCAGCTCCGATCTGTTAGATAACACAGGCACACCAGAAAGAGAGACACCCTCCAAAATTTCTTTAGAAGAGTCAAGCAGCCTTGCTACGGAGTTGAGTTTATGGCAAGAGACAGGGCAGCTGCAGGGAAATTGTGGGAAGATGGTTACAGGAATCAAGGACAGGGAAGGAAATGTACTTATTCTGTACTTCTCCTTTTGCTTGTTCCTTTTTTGCTTTAAGACAAATGCATTTACATCTCTAATTTGTGTGGCCCGCTGGGAAGATTGGGGCATTAGAAGGCTCACCTGCATGGCCACTCACTAGCTGTGTCATGTGGAGCAAGTCACAGCCCCTCTCTGGATCTCAGCTTCTGCATGTCTCAAGTGGGAACTGCGCTAACCAGCGTCTGCAATTCCTCTTACCTTTAATGACCTAAGACTGATTTACTCATCGCACTTCTAATATATTCCTTTAAATGCAAAACCAACCATTTCTAGTTAATGTTTTATAATAATCTATAGACACTAGAGATTTAATAAATATTTACTTGGCCTGAGCTTCAGTGCCCTTCTTATAAATTGAGGATTTTTTCAGAGCCCTTCATGTTCTTCTTCCCCTCCTGAAGAATATAAAATTAAATCTTTATATAGACTATAAACTTAAAATTTTATATAAAATTAACCCTCATTGATTCTGTACAATGCTTTTCATAGACCCTATGTGTTTTTACTCTGTCAACATTCCTGTGACATAGGTATTGTTGTTACTGTTGTTATTTCTATTAAAATAAATTAAATTTAAATCGAAAATATCATGAAATGCCCCAGGGTAGAAATGTTAAGCAATTAAAAACTGAAAAGTAAGTCTTCCTCAGACTCCTGACCTCAGTCTCCCTTCCAGGGACCATCTTTGCATAATGAGCCCATCTGGTGCCAGGCTTATCTCACAGACAAGGCAGTGAGGCCCAGCGTGGCCAGAGTGGCGCAGTGGGAAAGCAGCAGGGCTGGGAATCCAGGCCTTTGACTCCCTTCTCCATGTTCCTCCCACCACACCACACTGTCTCAGAAGCATCATGACATTAGTTTTGTCCTCTCTGGATGATACTGTGGAATCGTTTTAAATGGGTCCAAAACCAAAAAACCAAAAAACACCCACCCAGAACCTTGATGTTCCTAGCGTCGCCTTCTACTGCCGCCTGTTTTGGTCTAAAGCTTAAAATCACGTCTCCTTATCTTCCTCCTGCCTTAGACAAGGTGAGACCTGTGGCCTGAGCACCAACAATGGGTGACTGAGCTCCCAGCAAGTCAGGCTTGGTCCAGAGGGCTGCTGGCAGAGCTCTTGAAGGGGCACCAAAGAAGGCTAGGTAGAGCCAGCTCAGGAACCTGGGCTGTCGGCATGCCTATGCAGCACAGAGGACGTCTAATGCTTTTTCCCAAGAGCAGGCATTTTTCTCTGGAACAGGCAGTAGCACAAAGGCCCCTACATGAATTTTCATCACTCTTTTCTAGGGGCAAACAACCTCTTCTTCTTTTTTTTTTTTTAACCCTCTAGGTTTGTGGATAACCCCTGGGTGGACTTCATGGAGAAATCTTCACTGATCACCAACCTGAATCCCAGAACGGACCCCGTCTTTCCATGGACAGAATGAGAGGTCTTCTGTAAGCAGGCATAAATGTCCATCATGGGGAAATTGATCAGAATGGGAACACGGGAGAGGCGGTTACTCCGGCCAAGGCGGCTTCACTGGAGTCGCCTCCTCTTCCTGTTAGGAATGTTGATCATCGGATCCACCTACCAGCACCTGAGGAGCCCCCAGGGCCTCCCCTCATTGTGGGCAGCAGTCTCCTCCCAACACCCTGTAAAACTGGCCAACCGTGACCTCCCTAGCAATGATCTGATGATGGTGAGCAGTGACCCTCCAAGAGCTAGCTCTGAAAAGATAGGTGATACACTGGTGCCCCAAACTACAGTGCGCAGGGGTGAAGCAACACCTGGCATAACAATGGAGAATACCCCCAATCCACCCAGGAGAGCCAACATCACTCCAACAATACCCAAGAATAACTACAACCTAACAGCAGCAGCCACAGAAAGAATGAAGGAAGACACCACAACTACACCCAGTAGAGTACTGAATCACTACACCCCAACTTCAAGGAGACCAACACTAAAGAATCAGACCCTAGCAACACCACCCAGTGGAGAAATACAGAGCTACCATCCAACTCAGGCTGGAAGAAAGGTGAAGAAATATACCCCATCCCCACTTGGTAGAATAGTAGGCAATTATGTCTCATCCACACTCATGACGACAAAGAGCCATGGGATCACCCCCAGAACAACCGTGAAAGACAGTGAAACTATGACAGCCATCAAAATATTGGGGACCAACCCCTCTAAGAGAATGGGAGAGGAAACCACCCCAACTACTCTCAAGGGAATAATTAATAAAACCCCAACTTTCCTGGTAACTGATATAGAAACAAACATCTTGACTTCTCCAACGAGTAGGATGGAAGAGCATACCCTGACGACCCCCAGAAGAGTGGACAGTAACAGATCAACCAAGCTGCGGGGATTAGTGGGAAAGAACAAGCTGACAATGCGCGTGGGAACGGTCCTGGAGCACACCACAGCCATCTCTGAGGGGCAGGCAAAAATAGGCACCATAGCAGGCAGTAGCCCAATAGAGACTGAAGCCTCCACCACTACCTGGAGTACTAGTAATCCCTTGTCTAGAACCAGCGCATCGACCATCGGAATCTCCTCTGCCACCTTTTGGGGGCTGGCAAAGAAACCTTCCACGGCACCCAGGCCCTCAGCAACCTCTGAGGTCAGGGCAACTCCAACCATCCAGGTCCACCACTCTGTGGTTGTGGAGCCTGCCCCAGTGGTGCCCCCTGCCCCCTCCCCCAGCCCGACAACAGCTATGATCCCAGAGGCACCCAGTTCCAGTCCCTCAGTGCTGCCTCCTGGCTGGCCAGACCTTCACTCTAAGGCAGAGTACCCTCCAGACTTGTTCAGCATAGAGCAGCGGCAACAGGGCTGGGTAGTCCTGCACATCTTTGGCGTGATGTACGTGTTTGTGGCCTTGGCCATCGTATGTGATGAGTACTTTGTCCCAGCCCTGGGCGTCATCACAGATAAACTACAGATCTCTGATGATGTGGCAGGTGCCACCTTCATGGCTGCTGGAGGCTCTGCCCCTGAGCTCTTCACCTCCCTCATTGGCGTCTTCATCTCCCACAGCAACGTGGGCATTGGTACCATCGTGGGCTCTGCTGTGTTCAACATCCTCTTTGTCATCGGCACCTGTGCCCTCTTCTCCCGGGAGATCCTCAATCTCACGTGGTGGCCCTTATTCCGGGATGTCTCTTTCTACATCCTTGACCTGATAATGCTCATCATCTTCTTCCTGGACAGCCTCATTGCCTGGTGGGAAAGCCTGCTGCTGCTGCTGGCCTATGCTTTCTATGTGTTCACCATGAAGTGGAATAAGCAGCTCGAGGTCTGGGTAAAGGAGCAGCTCAACAGGAGGCCGGTGGCCAAGGTCATGGCCCTAGGGGACCTCAGCAAGGTAAGGACAGGCTGGCTCAAGTTTCTGTAGCCCCTTTGGGGCAAAAAGATGGGGAGAAGCCAGTGACTGAAGAGTGGAAATTGCTGGGTCAGACTTCAAGAGATGGGTCCTCTTGTTCCCTTTGCTATTTGTTCAACATTTAAAGTTCTGTTCTTTACCAAGCAGTTGGCAAGACTGACCTTGGCTCAGCTCCCAATCACCCAATGGTTATTATTACAATCCACCATTGGCAGGGGAAGAAACTGAGGCCTAATGAAGTTAAACCACTGTTCAAGGTCACACAGCAAATAACGGTGGAGCTAAGATGTGAGCTTGGGTTGATCTGACTGGGTCTTTGGAAATGACATTTGAGCTGGGCTTTGGAGAATATCCAAGGAGATATCGGGCACGGAAAAATGATCTCTTCCATGTGCATGATGTTTAGGATTCGTGAAGCGCCTTCACGTTCATTTTTTTAAAAATATTTAAAAAAAAATTATTTGACAGAGAGATCACAAGCAGGCAGAGAGGCAGGCAGGCAGAGAGAGGAGGAAGCAGGCTCCCTGCTGAGCAGAGAGCCCGATGTGGGCCTCGATCCCAGGACCCTGAGATCATGACCTGAGCCAAAGGCAGAGGCTTTAACCCACTGAGCCACCCAGGCACCCGCCTTCACTTTCATTTAATCCTGTTTGTTCACATTCTAGATTTGGACCTAGTGACTTGGATAGGGTCTGACACGGGGGAGGTTTTTTATTTTTGTTTCTGTTTTTGTTTTTGATATATTGGATTAGATGAGCGCTCCACTCATCCACTGACAAGCCAGCATTGTGTGCAGGGCCCTCTCTCTTATCAAGTGGAGGCCAGATACCAGAGTTCCGACCCCAAGGCTTTCTCCTGGATACAGGATTCGTTCTTAAGAATTTCTTTGCCCTTGTGAGGGACCTTCCTTCTAAGTTCAGTGTGTAGTTCAATAACCTGGAAGATGAGATTAAGGTGGGGAACTGATCTCTGAAAATTCATCTTGAAGTTTTTGTTCCTTGACTCCAAAGTAAGGTACCCTAAGGAACACAGACCTTGCTTCTTTCCTGCTCCTTTAGGGTGGGTTTAGGCGAAGGTTGACTCTCAGCCTGCCTCTTTCAGGTCTCAGAGGAGCCACTGGTGTGAGCAGAATTTTGCATGTAAAGAATGGAAGGACTTAGCTAGTTAATCCAGAGCAGTTTTGATGAGTGGGCAGGATGGAGAACAAATTCAGCAGCATGTCTGGGAGACATATGATGTAAGAGAGATAAAATGTACCTCCTTTAGGATTTTTGAGATGATGTAGTATTCTGGCTGGAGCACAGAAGTAGGAGTCGGGAAATCTGTGTTCTGATCTGATTCTGCCTCTAACTGTGTGACCTGGGACCAGTCCCTCCCTCCCCTTCTCTGGCAGAAATGACAGAGTCCAACTAGTCACCAAAAGGTCCTGTCTCACGATCATTGTCCAAGTGAGTCTAGTTCTGGCTGGGCCTGCACAGAGGTTACTTGGTCTGGCCAACTGAGCTCCCGTTGCCGTATTTGCAGATGACCCTACAAGAAGAAATGTCCTACTCAGGGTTCTACAGCCAGCAAGTATTAGAACCAGAATGGGAGCCCAGTATCCGAACTCACCAACAGTGTTATTTCCTATCAGCGCACGGCTCCATGAAGCCAGAAGCTGAAACAAGAAAGGGAGGCTCAGAGCATTACATCATTTAATATGAAGAAACAGGGGCCTCCTTCCTAACGAAGACCTCAGGGCCCTCCTTGCCGAGGGCGGCCGTGAAGCCTGGCACTTTCCTCTGAGAAAAGCGTCTGATGCCTTAGTATTCATCGGGCCAGCAGTTGACTTGCCTCCCAGTCTTTATCAGTGATTCTGTTTTTACCTAAACTCTGCAAATTCTGAGCTTTCCATTTTGCAAGGGCTAGACCACCAAAGTAGAGCTTGTGAAGCAAGGGAAGCGTGATCACGATTTCCAAGGAGAACGTGTAACCTCCTTAAGAGAGTCTAGGGCCACCCAGTGCGAGTGGTGCCGGTCACAACTCTGTTCTTACTTGCTGAAACAAATCCAGAATGAATTTTAATTAATTAAAAAAACCAAAACAAAACAAACCACATTGAGTTACTGGCTATACTTGAAAGTCAAACTGTATTTATTCAAAATTAAAAATTTAGGGGCACCTGGCTGGCTCAGTCAGGGGAACATGTGACTCTCGATCTTGGGGTCAGTTTGAGCCCCACATGGGGTGTAGAGGTTGCTTAAAAATAAAATCTTTAAGGGACCCCTGGGTGGCTCAGTTGGTTAAGCGCCTGCCTTCAGCCGGGTCATAATCCCAGAGTCCCGGGATCGAGCCCCACATCAGGCTCCCTGCTCAGCTTTTCTCTCTGCCTGCTGCTCTTCCTGCTCGTGCACGTGCCCTCTCTCTCTGACAAATAAATAAATAAAACCTACAGTTAATCCTTTCTAGCATTAACAACTCCTCACTAAAAATTAATCTAAGTAACAAGAATTATGGCTATTTTTAAAATAAGTTATTTATTTGATATATATATAGAGAGAGCAAATGGGGAGGGAGAAACAGACTCCCTGCTGAGCAAGGAGCCCAATGTGGGGCTTGATCCCAGGACCCTGAGATCATAACCTGAGCCTGAGGCAGACATTTGACAGACCGAGCTACCCAGGCGCCCCAAACTATGAAATGAATTTTAAAACATGTGGATTTGGATTTTACCTCAGGTGTCTAAAAGCCAGAGACAGAGAGAGAGAGAAAGGGAGAGAGAGAGAAAGAGAGAGAACCGTCTTTGTTTCTATCTTTATGTCCATGTTTGGCTGGCCAACACCTATGATCTGGTCAGAGGGAGATAGATTATCTTGTATTTCACTGATAGACTGCGAACAAGCCATTCGGTTTTGAATGCATGAAACAATTCTCTGAAAATCCAATCGATCTCATAAGCTGTGTTGGCATTTATTTTTGCAGTTTATGCAAGAGTGTGTCCTTACCCCGGTAAACTGTTTCACTTCAACATGAAAATAAACATGCCTTACTCTCTCCCTCCTGTTGACACATTGACTCACACCTCTCCCTGACTGATGGTTCCCTTCTTTGAGCATCACCCCAGGAGAGCAGGGAGCCAGAGAACTGGTTATTCAATCAGCCATGCTCCAAAGTGAAGAAGTCAGAGAGAAGTGGGGCACAGCCGGACATAGCAGTAGGGAGCCAGGGAGGGAAACTGGGGAGGCAAGGTCAGAGCCACGGAGTCTAAGCAGCAGGAAGAGAAATGGAGGGCAGTGTGGGCTAGCTCCCTTTGGAGAACAGGAAAGGAAAGACATCTGGGCCTCTCCCTTCCTCCATTGCCAGCCTGGGGCGAGGTGTGGAGAGGGTGGCTTCAGCATCAGACTCCTCTTTGCCACTGCAGGGGGAAACAATCTTTGCATCTCCCAAAGAGGCGAGCCGGGCTCTCGTCTCTCTAGCAGGAGGTGCATTAAGTATGTGGTTCCGTTTCCTCAGGAAACCCTCACAGTTCAGGGGCTCCAGTGTAGAGAGAGGAGGAGTGGGGAGGGTATCCTTGCTTATGGAGGGCCTATTCCATACCTACACGATCTCGACAATTTCTGCCGAAGTCCTGTAGGGGTAGGTTGTAGCCTCTACTTTGCAGATGAGGAAACAAGCTTAGAGAGGATCATGAACTCGGCCAGTTCCATAGCTTGCTGGTGGTTCTCACCACTGGCGCCTGAAACTGTATTTCCGGGTTTTAACCCAGGCCCGGCTGTAAGCTGCCCCTGTTGCTCTGGGCCGGTCCATGCAATTCAAGAAACTTTTATCCGTAAGCCCTTAAATGAAAAGTAGCGTGGGGAAAAGACTGTGCCCTCCTAGGAGAAGGGACCAGCACAGACAAGAGTTAACTGTAATGGAACGAACTCTATACAAAGTGCTAGGAAATCGCTTTGCTTTCCCACCAGGCGTTAGATTGCTTATCTACAAAGTGAGTGGGATGACAGTCTCACGCGGGGGGGTTGCAGGCTTCTCCTGGAAAGGGCCAGCCAGTGAACTGATCGGGCTTTGCAGGCCACGTGGTCTCTGTCACAACTTCTCAGCTCCGTTGTAGCTTGAAAGTTGTTCAGACAGCACGCCAACAGACGGGGGCGGCTACATGCTGCTTTCCCAAGGACAACATACTTGAACAACTTGGAGACGAGATCAGCAGAGAATGAATCATTTTCTTCCCGAATATTTACCCAACTGATACCTGTAGAGTTTCTGAGCTGGAGGGCCTTTCGCTTTACCTTTTATTCTGCTCTGACAACTTAGAATTGGGATAAAGGGGTTTTGGGGGTGGGGTGTGATTCTATCAGAATTCACTTAAGAGCATTTCTAGAAAAAAATAAATGGTGTAGCATCAGAAATAGACACATAGTAACAATTTTAGAGTCTCTCTTTTGACAGTGGCTGAAAATAAATCAGAGCTGAGTATTTTAGACAACATTGGTCAAACAGGCATGCATTCCTCTGGAGGCCTTTTATGATCCCTATTATTGACATAGTCCAACTCAGCTTGCTCTGCAGCTCTATACCTGAGTATAAACTATACATCTCTCAGTGTATTTATTCTGGCCCTAAAAGATAAATACTTGCCTCTCCTTGACCATGCATAGTCACTGAAGGCCAACAAGCAGCAGAGATGATGCACGGGCCTGGCTTCAAAAGCTTTGACTGTTTGTGGTTGAAGCACCATGGGCCTTTCTTCATACAGAGCTCCCAGCTTAGCTACAAAGGACCAGCCATCTGCATGAAATAATTGATTGACAATATGGCCTGAGGGGCAGTTAAAAGAGATCCAAGGTGGGAGGGGAACAGATCCATTTTGGGTCCCTTTGGGTCCCTAGGCACAGCATGCCCTCAAGAATACTTCAGAATGTGAAATTCTGGGGGAAGTCTGCCTCTCTTTCCTTAAATATACTGGGGGCTATCTTTTTTGTTTGTTTGTTTTGTTTTGTTTTGTTTTTGTTCCTGGCAAGGTTTTTATTTTTTTTAAAGATTTTATTTATTTATTTGACAGAGAGAAACACAGCTAGAGAGGGAACACAAGCAGGGGGAGTGAGATGGGGAGAAGCAGTCTTCCTGCCAAGCAGGGAGCCCGATGTGGGGCTCGATCCCGGGTCTCCGGGATCATGACCTGAACTGAAGGCAGTTGCTTAACCAACTGAGCCATCCAGGCACACCACTGGCAGGGTTTTTAAATTTAAGCTACCAACGTGACCCTCCAAGCAGACAAACCAGGTGCCTCCTAGAGAGGCCAGTCCTCTTCTTTCTTGTCAGGGTTGACGTTTGTTCCAAGGGCTTCTATCAGGGGCCTGTATAGCCAGCTGCTTCCTATGGAGACAGCAGGGCTGTGGGCAGGAAGGCCCAGCCTGCGCTGACGACTTCCCATTCATCTCTCTTTCTTTCTCTCTCTTTCTTCCTTTCTTCCTTCCTTCCTTACTTATTTTCTTCCTTCCTTTCTTTCCTTTCTTTTCTTTCTTCCTTCTTCCTCTCTCCCTTTTCTTTCTTTCTTTCTTTCTTTTTTTCTTTCTTTCTTTCTTTCTTTTCTCTTTCTCTCTTTCTCTCTTTCTCTCTTCCTTCCTAAATAATATTCATACATTTTTATTTTATTTTTATGTTTTTAAGTAGGCTCCACACCCGCTGTGGGGCTTGAATTCACAACCTTCAGATCAAGAGTTGCATGCTCTAGCGACTGAACCAGCCAGGGTTCCCTCCTTTAACCCATTGAATAGATAGCTTCCTCCCAGTTGTATCAAAAAGACGGTAAGAGTAGAATTCTCAACTTTAAGGCTTCTTTTCGTCATAACACTTTTTTAGTGTTTGCCTGCTAGTCAGTGCTAGCAGAGGATGAATGAATGAGAAACAAACGAATATGAATAGAAAAACTCAAACCCCTGATTGTGCCTGGTCCAATAGCTTGTCGTTTCCATAGATGCACGTGTGTCTGTAAGTGAGATTTTACATGCATTCTTGCTACACAGTAATATTTTCTCATAGTGTATATCATGGGATTAAACTTGAAATTAGATATTGATGGTGTTCTACAAATAACAGCATAATTTCTAGATGCTCTGGCATCTGAATAAATCGGAAATATAAAAGTGACATTATTTAGTGTGGGGAGTGGTCATATAGATGCTGAACAAGTACAAAAAAGCAACAAGGTAATTTCAGAGAATGACAAATGCCATGAAGGAAACAAGCGTGCCTGTGGTGGAGAGGGAGTGGAGGTGGCGGGCCTCCCCTCTCGTGAGGGGGAGCCGGAGAAGCCTCTTGGAGGGAGAAAGGTCCAAACAGAGATCTGCAGAATGAGAAAAGAAACCACCCTGTGCTCCACGGGGAAGAAATCTGGAAGAGGAAACAGCGTTTGCAAAGGGTCCGAGCCCAGAAGGAGCTCAGTACATTAGAATAAAGAACTGGAGGCCGGTTGGTCAGAGAGTGAGGGGAGAGTGGGACAAGATAATGCTGGAGGGTGGGAGTGGCCCCTGGGGGGCCCTGTGGGTCGTCAGATATGGAGTCTGGATTCTAACTGACACTCAGC
>PITA01003379.1:0-134215 GCA_004023965.1 Spilogale gracilis
GAATCAAGACATTTTCTGAAAGACTTTACATCCATACTTCGTCATTTCCAATATCCTGTTTAAGCCAATTAATTTAGAAAAATTCATAAACTATTTTTATTTTCTAGTAGAATTTATAAAAGGCACTATGTTTACCTCATATAAAATCAACATCAAAAAGTTAAATCAAGAGGTAGAAAATGGAATGGTATCTCTCTTTTGAATCCATTCATTCGTCTTTTGAAGGCATCTTAATAACTAAGATGTTGAGTACAGTACAAAATGTCTCCATTTTAAGTGTAATCATCCACATGCATTGCTTAAGAATGACTACTTTCAAGCTTAACAATGACTACTTTTAAGCAATGGTACAAAAATAAAGGTTTATAAGCTATTCCTGCTACCTTCACCAGCTCGTAGAAACAACCACCGTTGGTCTGGCAAGGGAAGGGGGAAAAGGTGGAGGTACAGAGGTATAATAACCATGCAAATCCTCAATATCTGGACTGGGCAGCTGTGATCTTCGGTATCTCCCACACCAGATGTTGTGGTTCCAAGAATTCATATCCCAGGACACGGTCTCTCATTCATTCATTTTGGCATCGGTATTCACTATTCACACTTCCTTTCCATTCTGGTACATTTACCCTTAGGGTACTCAAAAGATCTCCTTGGAACCTGTCTCTTTTTCTAAGTTAAGACATTTTCATGCTCTTTGCAGCTGACGGTGAAATTAAATTCTCTTTTAGAGAATTTTAGTGGGTTAATGATCTAACATCCACTGTCATGTACTTTAACTTACAAATAATATTTGAAATTATAATAGTTCTTCAGTTGTAATACAGATCTGTAAATAAATATATGCAGCTAAATCAATGATGGAAAAACCGAATGTGTGATTTTCTCAGATTTTCCTCATCGGTTGTAAAAGCCAACTACAGAATAGAAAAATTACTGGGAAACACAAAACACTCAAATATGAGACAGCTGAAAGAAACCAATTTATGTGATTTGACCAAATGATGGCCATGCTGGTGTCTACTAGAGTAAAACACACGGTGCAAACATCAAAGGGACACCTAACCATCTATTGATACTTCGATCTCCCCTTCCACTTTCAATTTCAAAAGAGCAAAATTCAAGATATTTTAACTATCAAAACAAGAGTATATTCTAATGAGATCTTTATCAGTAGAGATTGCATTTTTAAAACAGTAATATCCCACTAATTATACAATTGCCCATTTGTACAGCTCTCCTTAAAACTGTAAATTTGTTATCTATGTTGAAGCGCTTTTATACTGGCAAGCTAAGACTGCTCTTCCAAAGGATCAGAGGGCAAATATGTCAAGCACACAATGATTTATTTAATTAATTTTTAGAGAAGAGGCAGGGGCAGAGAATCTTTTTTAAAAATATATTTTATTTATTTGAGAGAGAGAGTGAGAGAGAGAGAGAATGAGAGGGGTGAAGGTCAGAGGGAGAAGCAGACTCCCCGCAGAGCTGGGAGCCCAATGCGGGACTCAATCCCGGGACCCCAGGATCATGACCTGAGCTGAAGGCAGTGTGGCTTAACCGACTGAGCCACCCAGGCACTGAGAGAGAGAAAGAGAGAGAGAGAGAGAGAGAGAGAGAGAGAGAGAGAGAGAGAATCCTAAGCAGATTCCCTATTGAGCGTGGAGCACAAGGCTGGGCTCAATCTGAGGACCCTGAAATCATGACCTGGGCCAAAATGAAGGGCTAGATGCTTAACTGAATGAACCACCAAGGCGTCCCATATAATCATTTAATTTATACACCTCTATATCTGGATCATATATTAAATTTGCTTAAACTGTAGAGGTAAACTGGCACTGCAGCTTTTAAGTATTCAGTTTTGTCAATAAAGTATATGAGGGGTTTGGTTTAAACCAAAATTGATGGGCCTGTCTTAACAAAAGGAAATAATCCTGAAAAGCTGGATATATCAGTTTCCCTCATGATTATTACAAAAGCATACTCACGCTTCTTAAGGGAAAGAATATTTTCCTGTCTCTAGGCAAAACAATCTTACCTGAGGACACAGTAAACCTTTAAGGCATCAATTATTCTAAGGTGATTAAAAACAACTGCCTAGTCACTAACTTTAATCCATGGCTCCATTCCTTTTTTTTTTTTTTTTGGACATTACCTTTTGATTGTTTCTTTATAAAATAAATATTGTCATAACTGCATAGTTAACCATCTTGGTCAGAATTATCAAGGATCATCTATGTATTATTTGTGGCAGGTAAAAGTGAAATAAATAATTTTTTTAGAATTTCCTTGATTTTAATAAGATTTTCAATTCTTATTTATTTATTTGTTTGTTTGACAGAGAGAGAGAGAGAGCAAGTAGGCAGAGAGCCCGATGGGGGCCTAGATCCCAGGACCCTGAGATCATGACCTAAGCCAAAGGCAGAGACTTTAACCCACTGAGCCATCCAGGCACCCAAGATTTTCAATTCTTGGTGGGTGATCCCTTTTGACCCAGGCACTGAAAACCTAGGTCTCAGTCTTCATTGCTAACACAGCAGGCTTCAATAAAAGATGTGAAAATCTGTAATATTTTCAAATGTAAGTGTAAGAAAAAGCTTAATGAGCTAACTCAATGCCCCTATACCCACTCTAGGAATACCAGAACATCCTGAGCTTTTTTTGTTTGTTTTGTTTTGTTTTGTTTTTTTAGATTTTATTTATTTATTTGAGAGAGAGAGGAGATAGAGACAGCATAAGCAGGGTGGAGGGGCAGGGGAGAGGAGGTTCTCAGCTGGCAGAGAGCCTGACACAGGGGTCAATCCCAGGACCCTGAGATCATGACCTGAGCTGAAGGTGTAAGCTTAACCAACTGAGTCACCCAGGGGCCCCATCCTGAACTTTCAAAACAGACAAAGCCTTAGAGTTGGTGCATCTCCAGTCATCTATATGAAGAAGGCGGAGTTGTTTTGAGGAGGCTCAGGTATTCTTCCTGGAACTTTGTGAAATAACCAAAGGAGAAGCCCTTGCCAGATCTGACTTTAAGGTGTACTCTGGTCAAGGTTATCATTCTGGTACCATGAAAAGAGTAATTTCAGGGCGCCTGGGTGGCTCAGAGGGTTAAAGCCTCTGCCTTCGGCTCAGGTCATGATCTCAGGGTCCTGGGATGGAGGTCCACATTGGGCTCTCTGCTCAGCGGGGAGCCTGCTTCCCCCTCTTTCTCTGCCTGCCTCTCTGCCTATTTGTGATCTCTCTGTCAAATAAATAAATAAAATCTTAAAAAGAAAAAAAGAGTAACTTCAACATTTCACTTGCATAAGCACTTGTCCCAGGCCTCCCCTTCCCAACACAGACCATGCAACACAGAACAGCACGTGTGACAGAAAAACAAAATCTAAGAGCAAGAAGTATATTTATGGATTTTTAAAAGTGTGGTATGCTAGTGTTACCAAATATTCTATCTCATGACTACATTAATGTTATCAAAGACATTTATACAATTGTCTGATTTAGCACACGGGACTGATGTACAGCAAACTACTTTATAAACATAAAGCAAGTATTAGCAGGAGCAGAAAAACATAAGAAAAGTACATGAGACAAAGATAATCAGATCAAAAATTTAAAATAAAAGAATATATCATGTGCACGAGACATGAGCACAAGAAAACATCAAGCCCTTTACATACATTATTTTACAGTAAATTAAAAAGGAAACTGAACTGAATAAAATCACAGAACAGTGGATGGTAAAGCAAAAACTCAAACCTAAGACTACTTCAAACCTGTGTTCTTAGTCATTTATAGGATTTTTTAAAAACAGGCAAAGGTGGGCACCTGGGTGGCTCAGTGGGTTAAGCCTCTGCCTTTGGCTCGGTCATGATCTCAGGGTCCTGGGATCAAGGCCCGCATCAGGCTTTCTGCTCAGCAGGGAGCCTGCTTCCTCCTCTCTCTCTGCCTGCCTCTCTGCCTACTTGTGATCTCTCTCTCTGTCAAATAAATAAATAAATAAAATCTTTAAAAAAAATATATAGGCAAAGGGCAGTAAGATGGAATTGTTTTTATGTCCCAGCCTTCAGGAAGAATGCTAGTTCAAAACAATAATTTCAAATATAAACAGAACATTTATATATGCAAAATTAAATTTATTTTTATTGGGAAACAATAAATATCACTTCAGTTGGCTTTAACTTTGATGTTCTACTATTCTGGCAATGATAGATATTTTAGTTTACTCAACTGGAAAAAAAATACTTGCCATTCACATCATCATGAAATACTGTCATTCCACACCCATAGTTACACTAAAGCAACAGAAACTCTTTTGCTTTCAAGTATTTTGGTTGCTGTACCAACATTTCATGGAGATTTCTTGCAAATCCAGTAGTTAGGAGTCCAAATATCTCGCAGGGAGTGCCACAAAAATATTTTATATGATCATAAAAAATATAGATGCTCTACATAAATGTTATATAGGTAAATATCCTTTACATATTATGATGGGGAGAATGGGAAGCAGAAATGAGGAGGTAGCCTTCAACAAAACCCGCCCATGTCTCATTTCAGGACCCCCGTGCTTCCCACTCCATCTGCCTTTTAGTTATCCAAATGCCTTCCACTCAACACTAATCTTAACTCCCTAAGGCTCACTTTGGCAGAAGAGCAACACAATTAAAATAATGCAAAAGAAGTGTGATTTTTTTTTTTCAGTGAGTTAAACCTATGGGTATAATGCATTTAATAAGTTAAAAGTCCTAGTAAATCCCATAGGGTCCTCCAGACTCCTGTTTACCAATTCTGCCCCATCCCCCATTTTTCCTTCAAATTGTTGGCTCCAGCAGTTTCAAATATATAATTTCATTTCATTGAAATATACTGTTCTCTCTCTCTAACCATCCTCTTCCCTCCCCACCCTGTGACCCAGCAGGAATATCACCCGGTAGTTCCACCAATTCTCTTCTAGTCCAGTTAGGAGCCTTTTCTAGATGGTCCTAAAATCTTATGTTTGGCCCTCTAGGGCTACTTGCTGTCACAGTATTTCAGACAGGCTTAGGGTTTCCTTGTATTTCAGTGACTAGCACAGTGTTTGTCATATAAGAGTCCTCGACAAATACTGGCTGCATGGATGAACTTGGAAATAAAGTCAGGCAAGGGCCACTCCAGGAGAAGACAGGAAAGAGAAATGTCTTTAGACCACAGTTTTATATATTTATAGGAAGAGACCTGCATAATAAAGGAGAAACATTCCTGTTCACTGAGATCCATCCATTCAAAAACCTGAAGGGTTGTAGACTAGAAAGCTGTGACACTGCAGCTTTTAATCACCCTCCCAACCCGATTTTACAAGAAAGTCTAAGCACCATGTCATAAATATGAGATAAACTTTGGTTAAACTATTAACTAAAACTAAGTACCACAGTCCAAACGGCAGTTATGCAACAAAGAAGAGTGATTTAAATTATATTTTGCTTCCGCCTGGCTGGGAGGTCTACATACCAAAACTGGGCTGGCAGGTTTTAGGTGTTGAGAAAGTCCTACAAACATTCTGGAAAAACCAGTGGGAGGAGTTTAGGTCCTTAGTAACAGAGCTTTTACTGTCAACAGGTGAAATGCAAAGTTGAGAAACCAAGTATCATCATATAGGGTCACGTGCTTCACACTCTACAGCCTGAATTTAAAACAAAACCAAACCAACACTGAATGCTAACAGCTCTATTTAAATTTTTAAAAAAGAAAAATGGAGAAGTTATTGATGTTATTTAGGTTACATGGAAAGGGCAAGGTTGGGGATCTATTTAAAATAGCCATCCAGGGATGCCTGCGTGGCTCAGAGGGTTAAGCTTCTGCCTTTGGCTCGGGTCATGACCTCAGGGTCCTGGGATAGAGGCCCACATCAGGCTCTCTGCTAGGCGGGGAGCCTGCTTCCCCCTCTTTCTCTGCCTGCCTCTCTGCCTATTTGTGATCTTTCTGTCAAATAAATAAATAAAATCTTAAAATATATATGTATATTTTTAAAAAAACAACAAACAGTCATCCAGCAGTGTTAATGTTCTTCTTTTCTTTCTTTCTTTCTTTTTTTTTTTTAAAGATTTTATGTATTTATTTGAGAGAGAAAGGAACAGTAAGAGAGAACACAAGCAGCAGGGAGAGGGGCCAACAGAGCGGGAGAAGCAGGCTCCCGGCTAAGCAGGAAGCCTGAAATGAGGGTAGCTCCCAGGACCCCAGGATCACAACCTGAACCAAAGGCAGACACTTAACCTTAAGTGACTGAGCCACCCAGGCATCCCTCAACTTCCACTTCTGACTTTCAGATGGATTCATGTCAAATAAAACCCGTAACAACAAAAAAAGATGACACAAAATAAAAGCAGTAAACATTTCACTTTCTTTTATAATGTATTGATGTAAATCCCTTCATTGTTTGCAAAGCAGAAAGTACAACATAGCCTCTATTTAAATGAAACTGATCAACTACAGTTTTCAAACAGTATTTCAGAGATAATACCAATGAACTAGTCGGAGAAACATCAGATACTGATTTAAAACCACTACTTAGTAGACACATATATGCATATAATACCAGCTGATATGGATAAAAGCATATTTTTTCTTACTATAAACTCGGAGGCAATCAACTGGTTGCCTAAGACTAAGGTTATAACTTTGAGTCTAACACTTAGACTATGCCTTTTTCTTCTCCTGTCAGTTTTATAATACTTAGGTAGCCCAAATTCCATTGATTTACAGAAAATATACTCCTCTGAGAAATTTCTTTTATTTTTTAAATATTTTATTTATTGAGAGAGAGTGAGAGAGACCATGAGAGGGGAGAAGGTCAGAGGGAGGAGCAGGCTTCCCGCGGAGCAGGGAGCCCGATGCGGGACTCGATGCGGGACTCGATCCCGAGTCTCCGGGATCATGACCTGAGCTGAAGGCAGTGGCTTAACAACTGAGCCACCCAGGCGCCCCCTCCTCTGACAAATCTCTTATATTTCACCTAGCTTTGAGATTACCTAGACACAGCACAGGAAGAATAATCTATCAATAAGGTCCTCATTGTCAAAGTCCAAATTTTGTTTTGTCTTGTTTTCTTGATCAAGCATTTGCAAGCTGGGTGCTCTCCTAAGTTTCAGGGATACATGGATGATGTAAAGGGTCCAGTCCTACTGAGCCAGCCAGGGAGACACACATGAAATGTAATAATGATCTGACGTGAAAGGTTACACAGTAGTAAGAAAAATGAACTCACTCACTAACTGCTGAGGGAAGCCACACAACCTTCTGCATGGGAAGTAACATTAACTGGGGCTTGCGGGTGCCTAGCCAAAAAGGCATTCCGGTCAGGTCACAAAGCCTATGACATGTTTGAGGTGTTCCTATCTACACTAATTTCCTATTCAAGGCAAATCACATCTACTTACCCTTTTTAAATTTTTTTATTTTTTTAATTTTTTTAGAGCAGTGCTAAGTTCATAGCAAAATCGAGAAGTACACATAGTTTCCATCTATCTCCTGCATCCACAGAAGCATAGCCTCCCCTATTATCAACAGCCTCCACTGGAATGACACATTTGTTACAATCAATGAACCTACAATGACCCATCATAATCACCCAAAGCCCATAGTTTATATTAATGTTCACTCTTGGTGCTGTACATTCTGTGAGTTTGGACAAATGAAGGATGACATGTATGTACCACTGTATTATCACACAGGGTAGTTTCATGCTTGTCATCCTCCTCCTTGTGTCACCACTGCTTGGCCCTCCACAGGAAAGCAGCCTCCCCAATGTTAATGGCAACAACGTCCCCAACAGCCAAACTATGGAAAGCGCCCAGATGTCCCCCAACAGATGAATGGGAAAAGATGATGTGCTGTGTATTTTATATATATATAAAACGGAGTATTATTCAGCCATCAAAAAACAAAATCTTGCCATTTGCAACGATGTGGATAAAACCAGAGGGTACTAGGCTAACTTGAAGTAAGTCAATCAGAGAAAGACACTTACCAAATGATCTCACAGACATGTGGAATTTAAAGAAACAAAACAGAGGATCACAGGGAAAGACAGAAAAAAAATAAAGCAAGATGAAACCAAAGAGGGAGGCAAACCATTAAGAGACTCTTAATCATAAGAAACAAACTGAAGGTTGCTGGTGGCGGGGGGGAGATGGTGTAACTGGGTTATGGACATTAAGGACAGCATGTGATGTAATAAGCATTGGGTATTATATAAGACTGATAAATCACAGACCTGTACCTCTGAAACCAATATTATGTATTAAATGAACTAAAATTTAAAAATATTTAAAAAGAAAGAAAACAGAAAATCATTTCTGAGATAAGACTGAAAGTAAACAGATGCATGCCTGCAGCCAGGGTGTCTAGGTGGCTCAGTTGGGTTGGGCGTCTGACTCCTGATTTCAGCTCAAGCCACGTCTCAGGGTTGTGGGACTGAACCCCAAAACCATCTCTGCACTCAGCACACGGTCTGCTTGGTATTCTCCCTCCCCCTTTGTTGCTTCCCTGGTCAGGCACTTGTTCTCTCTCTCTCCAAAAAAAATATTTGACATTTTTAAAAGAAATAAATGTCTGCAGCAGTGAGGAACAATGATCAAACTTCCACGAAACTATGGATTTCATAATCAGTTGGCAGTGTGTTATGGCTGGCCAAGTAATTTTCCTTTTTTTTTTTTTTGACACAGAGAGAGAGATCACAAGGAGGCAGAGGGGCAGGCAGAGAGAGAGGAGGAAGCAGGCTCCTCACTGAGCAGAGAGCCGGATGCGGGCCTCGATCCCAGGACCCTGAGATCATGACTTGAGACAAAGGCAGAGGCTTTAACCCACTGCATCCAGTAATTTTCATAGACTACCAGGCAAAAAAGCTACACAGTAGAACTGAAAGAGAGGTTTCAATATTTTTTCAGTTAGTAAAAACACCATTCTCCTTTTACACTGTTCCCATTGCCTCACTGATAATCTCTAGATCACAAGAATGCTATCTTTTATATATTAAGGTCATATAGTCTCTACAGACCCTAATGCTAAGTACAGAGTGATTAACTTATTCATTTTAGGGGTGCCTGGGTGGCTCAGTTGGTTAAGCGACCGCCTTCGGCTCAGGTCATGATCCCGGAGACCCGGGATTGAGTCCCACATCGGGCTCCCTGCTTGGCAGGAAGCCTGCTTCTCCCTCTCTTACTCCCCCTGCTTGTGTTCCCTCTCTGGCTGTGTTTCTCTCTGTCAAATAAACAAAATCTTAAAATAAATAAATAATTAATTAATTAATTAATTAATTAATTAATTCATTTTAATGAATGGAAGGAAGTGGATCCATAAAGACCCTCACAATCCAGGCCTAGTTACCTTCTTAGCTCACTCCTGGCCACTCTTTCTCATTCTTTCACACACTCCTCTCATCTCCTTTCCTTTCTATCTCCTCTTTCTTCCCTTTCCCTTCCTCTCTCTCATATATGCACACACAACATGAATGTGGCTTTTCAAAAATAGGCTCCACATTTTGATCAGGAATATGAGAAACATAGTTTCCAGGCAATCATAAATAATAGCGAAATTAAACAAACAAAAGGCATTGCTCAGCACTTTCATTTAAATACAGCTAACCAAGAAAAATCAGCTTGGGGCTTCAACATAAAATGTAATAACTGCCCTCACAGAAGGTGGACACAGAGTCTGCATTTGATCTGAATGGTACACCTACACCACTTTTCTCAGTGAAGACAGATCAGCATAAGCATCTGAATGGTATTTTATTGTCTTGCCTTTCCAACAAATAAGCTTTAAGGATGACTATATTCCAGCAGAGCTGCAAGTCATCAGACATCCTGAGAATGAGTGACTGAAAGGCACAACTAATTCCCACAGAATATTCACATTTCAGAGCCCGTAAGTTTCTTTACAAGATGTAGAATGGCTTTCACATCATGAATTTGGATAATGATCCAAATTACTTGAACTATGCATATGTTAAGCATATATATGCATACTTTACATTTATTTTTTTTATTATTATTTTTTTTAATCTTTTTTTTTTAATATTTTATTTATTTGACAGTGAGAAACACAGCAAGAGAGGGAACACAAGCAGGGGGAGTGAGAGAGGGAGAAGCAGGCCTCCCGCTGAGCAGGGAGCCCGATGTGGGACTCGATCCAGGGTCTCCGGAATTATGACCTGAGCCGAAGGCAGTCGCTTAACCAACTGAGCCACTCAGGCGTCCCCATACTTTATATTTATATTTTTAAAATATTTTTATATTTTAGAGAAAAGATAGTTATATTGGCCTTGTAGAGAGTTTTTTTAAAGCTTACTACAGATCTGAAACTCCTTCCTTCTACTTTCAGCTCTAAGGAAAAGATACTTTGTTGACGATGTTATTTGTTGCAAGCTGTATGTGTGTGTGGCCTGAATAAATATACTTAATACATAATATATAAAAATATAGATTTAGCTTAATATATATTAAGCTTAATATATTTAGCATAACATATATTGTACTAAATATATAATAAATTATATAATAATTATATATAATATTTATATAAAAGACTATGTGGGTTTCATATATATTTTTATATATATTTTATATATTTATATATTTATATATATATATATATATGAAACCCACATAGTCTTTTTAAATGAGAGAATGGTTACATGTATGGTTGTTAATAAGCAAATCTTCCAGTTGAAAATGTAAAAAATAATTGGTGGGGTGGGGGTTGGCTTAGGTATCTTCAAAATGAAGAATTCTTACTTAATTTTTTCCTGATTAACTAAACCACATCATGGGGCACCTTGTGTGTTTTCAAAACCAAGGATCTTTCTGGCTACTGTGTGGGTAGCAAACCTGGGAGGAACAAATCTAGAGGCAGTTCAAAGGCTGTTGTAAATAAAAAAGGAAGAGGGTTTGAATTAGGGCAGCAGGAATATTTTTTTTTTAAAGGACACATTTGATATGTAGAGTAGATAGAATCAGTAGACTTTTAATCACAGGATGTGGGGGATGAAGTCGTGGGCAGACTACCAAATTTCTGTCCTGGGTGGTGTACCACCAAACAGGATACAGGAAGAAGAACAGGTTGAAGGGTGGGTTGACTAAAATGCTCCTAAGGACAAATGTCAGGGAGAGAGAAGAGTGAGCCAGGGACAGCACTCTGGACAACAACAAGACCGGTGTGGGTGGCCCCAAGAGCCAGAGCTCGGAGAGGAGCCGTGAGCGGGTGGGATGTCCTGATGGTCTGGAGGTCCAGAATCCCAAGGAGCAAAATAAACACTTGTCTTCAGTGTGGTAGAAAGGTCTAGCAAGGAAAGGACTGGAAAGTGTCCCAAGTAAGTAGAAAGTAAGATGCACTAAGGACCTTAGTAAAAGCATTTCAGCAAAGTTATAAGAACAAAAGTCAGAACAAGTTCGGAGATAAATGAGAGGGGAGGAGTAGAGACGTTTAACACAGAAATAGGGTCAGAGGCAGGGTTTGGGTTGGCTTTGTTTTTTTTAAATCAGCTGCTATCTCACCACCTAGAGATGGCCAGTGTTGACATCTTGGTGGCCATCCTTTCATACATTCCTCGCTGTGTTTCTATATGTGCGTGTATGTGTGTATGTAAAATATAAAAATACATACATTCACATATATACACACAATAATGCAAACACAAAGAACACTTATTAAGATTATTAGATACTAAAAAGCAAATTATATCTTTACACTTACACCACCCTTAAAGTTGTAAGAATCACAAACATACATGCAAGGAGGTATGCTCTCTCTCTTCTAAATCAAAACCCAAGACCTCTATGTGATGCACTCTACGCTTTGACAAATATTTCTTACTTCTGAGAAACGTAGGAAATGGACACACTCAATTCTATTGATTTTTTGAAGACAGAGGACCATTACCCACTTGAAATGTTTCCGGGGGTTTAAAGATACCATCTTAGGAACAGAGCCCTAGGAGCTTATACGTCTGTGGGCAAACCACCTCTTAGCAAGGGGTACTGATCATCTACACCCAAAGAGTGACACCCAGTGAATCATCCGAGAGGGGCAAGTTCCACCATGTGAACCCTCCACACCTGTCTCACCATGACGAAAAAGAACAACACACAAAGCTCTCTACTGTGGTGTTGCAATGCCAACAGAACTGGGAATACTGGTTAAACTGGCCGCGTCAGCTGAATAGCCACTGGATTTGGCTTGGGTTCCCTCTACCAGGAAATGGGGCAAGAGGTCAGAATTGTAACATAATATAGGTATTCCAGAGAAGGACTTCCAGAGAAGTAACATAATATAGGTAAACCCCCAAGGACTTCCAGAGAAGAAAGCAAGACAATGGTCCTTACTGGAGAAAGCGGAGTGCAATGCTGGTTTTTTAAGCCCCCGCCTCCAAGCAGCTTCATTTTGTTTACAGTGCTCTCTCTGCTCCCCCCGGAACTCCTACGCGTGCTGCTGCTATGCCAGTTTCCCTCCCCTAGAAGTTCTCCTGGCAGTTATCAGAAGAAACGTGTCTGATAAAGTTTTCTGTATTAACCACTCTCCCTAATCTGTATACAGCAGAAAGATTTAAAAGCACTAATCGTAGATCTCCATAAAGAGTAGATAAGTATCTGAACTTTTATTTTTAATTAGAGGATAAAAAATGAAACAAAGAGCCTAGCTGGAGGAGACACGCAAAACTGCTGTTATCAACTTGGAAGAGAATACTATTTCTTATTTATAATGTCAAAACTTAACTCTTTCTGGACATGTTTTAATAAAAGGAAATTTTATCTACTTGGGTAAAAACTAGGTTCCATTTGTGGGGAGCGGCGATTTCTTTCTATCACATGGAACAGACACAGGTATAAATAAAATCAATGGCACCCTAGGATAGAGGAGACAGGACTGGGCGGAACCCAAAGCACCGGGTATTTTTGGGGGGGGGGGGCAATGAACCAAAGGGGACAATGGATAATAGGCACTTCCTGCTGGACACGTCACTTCCTATGCTCCCTGGCTGAGTTCTCCAGGGAACAACAGAACATACCAGTGCCCATTTCCCTCATCTACCTTCACTCGGAGTCAAAGTGGAAACTGGTGTAAAACATAAAGAAAGCTTTCTCTCCTTGGGTAACAACCGCTTGATTTCATCTTCTGGCTTGGTCAAATTATAAAAAAGAAAAGAAAAAAGACCTATTATTTTTCTCTTCCTGTCTATTTTCCCAAGAAGATTCTGACAAGAAACTGAAAACGTGAATTTTCAGGTCTTCAGGGTATATACCTCTATCAGAAAACCACCAGAGAATAAGGCTGCCAGAAGGTGACCCCAACATGGGACAGCAGTCATGCAACAGGCTCCGGCTGCCCTCCAGTACTTCCAGATCACAAGGTTGGTCACTACGTGCTGTCCTATTTTATTTTTCACCCCTCAGAGTCAGAGAAACCTGGTCAGTTTCCATCATCTGCTAGAAAGTGGATCAGATCTGCTGTCAGTAGTGTCCATTTATGGCAAGTCTCTTATAATGACTTGTAAATCAGTCTTTTTTTTTTAAGATTTTATTATTTATTTGACAGAGAGAAACACAGCTAGAGAGGGAAGGAACACAAGCAGGAGGAGTGAGAGAAGGAGAAGCAGGCTTCCCACTGATCAGGGAGTCCGATGCGGGACTTGATCCCAGGACTCCGGGACCATGACCTGAGCTGAAAGCAGACGCTTAATGACTAAGCCACCCAGGTGCCCCTAAATCAGTCTTTAAGGCCTTATAAAACTGCAGATGAGAATTTCTAGAAAATGAACCCTAAAATGAAACCGCCAGGATTCACCCTGAATAAACTACGAACACACAGTGCTTACAATTGATTTCGTTTTGCCAATATACCGATTTGCTTACAATGAGCTCGTGATGTCAGCCGCTTTCATCTGTAACAGAGATAAGACTGGCCTGAGGTCTCATATGTGAGATGCTTCAGCTTCCACTGAAGAATATGAACCCAGCATTTACACTACGTATTTCCTATCAAATGTTTCAAACGTGGTCTTAAAAGATTCAAGTAGATTTTAGAAGGTAAAGTGAGGTCACATGGTCATCAATTCCTTTTCTAGGCAGTTGTCCAATTTGTACAATGCATTCACTTATTACATACCTCTCCAGTCCTTGCTCCAAACAATAATTACAGTGCTTCCTTTAATTTGCAGTTTGGTTTTCTAAACATAAATGTGTATGTTCTTGGATCAATGACTTAACTCTCCAGCTCCCATGCCAGTAGGATATTCCTAGTTGCCTATGCCCGTTTGACAGTGTTCTACCTCTAGCTTAAACTGAACTGATTACACTCACCTTATGCTAGACCCTTTCTTGCATTCAAACAGAACAATGTATCGCCAACAACGGCAAACTGAGCATTAGTTTTAAGCAGTACCTCTAGAAATATATATATAAATTCTATATCATGATGATAAGGAAAGACAGAAAAGTAAAGGATGAAAGGCAGAAGGAACATGCCTGAATGATTCTAAAAATAAAGATGTTTGTAAAATATGAGCCTTGGAGAACAACTCTAAGTGGTAAATAAAACATGCAGCAATCTAATACTTGTTCCTGTATTCATTTATGCAACCATTTAAACATCCACTATGTACTTGGAATGCAGCAATATGAAGAATGCAAAGATAAATGAACTACTATATTCAAGAGCTTGTAATAAAGTAGCAGATACATGTCAAAGGCATTTTAAGTACTAAATTCCCAGACACGATTTCAATAAAGTGCTATGAGACTTACAAGGAAAGCTCTTCCAACAATAGCATTTGAGGTGAGGGTATTCAGAATGGCTTTAATGCCAGGTATCATTTATTCTAAGCACAAAAGACACCCACTTTTCCTAAAGAAGGAGCTAAGTACATGAAAAACTGGGAAAATCTCGATCTACTAAAAGTAATGCTTGGCAAAAGGATAGTTCATTACAGTTTACAAAGCTTCTCTATACAATATATTTAATATCATAAATGTTACTATCAGTCTTTAAAATCTGGGACCTAAGAAAAGATAAAGATACCTTTAGAAGTACAGAGAAAGAAATTAAATCACAGAGGCAAGCACTAGAATCTGTAACTTCTGACTCTAACTCTTTAAAACTCACTGCACCCCATTCAGCCACCTGAGAGCCTGCAGAGTTGAAAGAGCAAGGCTGGTGGGACTGCAAATCCTAAACTATATGGGTTTTTTCATAGGTTCATCTGAGTTTGGGAAACTCCCTAATCTTATGCAGACCAGTTAAACTGAGTCAGGAATCACTTGAGAAACCCAATCCATTCAAAAGCTGCCAAGTGGAGTCATCTCTTCCTTGAATTAGGTCTCACGTAGGTACGACACCATCACGCTAAATAAATACCCTGCCTATCCTTATACGTAGTCAAACTGGAAATCACTTCATTGAAGACAATGATTAGATCCGGTGATGTGGAATTGAGTCTAACACCAAACAGATTTTAAAAAGACAATGGTACATGCCTAGCTCTTCAATCCAACTTACATGTACTTAGTTCAGATAATGACCAAACAGGGCCATCCCAGAGTAAGAACTGCCACAATCACCACTGTGTAGCCACACGTGGACTGCTGGGAACCTTAATTTCTAACCGGAGTCTATGTGTACTTAATGGAATTTGAAAAAAAATCTGGAAAATGATCTTAAGAAACTGTCTCATCGTATCTCACCATGTTCAAACAGCTGAATTAAAAGTATGGTAGAAAATAATCAGGGCCTCTCAAAACAGGTATTCGGAAGGAATCTATAAATTAGATCCTTCATGTAAAGGTAGGAGGATATTTTAAATATTAAAATGAATCTATACATAACATTTAACATGTTTTCACATGCCAACAAAGAATCACTGTCTTACTGAATAATGTATATGCTGACATTTCAAGGCTTAACCATCTTCATTTAGATCAAGCAAAGATCTCATACAATGGAAACAACAATATGTTCTGGGGATGCTGCTCTGTACCACTCTGCAAAAATTATGTTCACCACTTGGTTATTTCTAGAATACTAGAAACATTATGGATTTTTATAACCTAATCTTATACTTGACAACTAAATTCTGACACTAAGTATAATCTTTGGTTAGTTGACTTACTTGGATTTTCTAAGGAGATACTTTCCTCTTCTTTTCCAAACTTTGGACTCTTGTTTCCCTTCTTGTCTAACTATGTCAACTATAACAGCAACAGGAGCAGAAACTACTTACAGAAAGACTACCCTCAGGATAGGCCAGATGCTCTTCTTGTTAGTTACAAATATGCTCATTTCAGCCTAGTGGCACTTCAATGAGATACGTATTCCTATTTTATAAATGATGAAATGGAGCATCAATAAAAGATATATAAGATCACAAAGTCTCTAAGCAGTTGAGCCAGGTCAATAAACCACCTCTCTACACTGCCACTCTGGTATAGTATGCACTCTAGTTCGGGGAAAAGTCCAAGTTGTCAGGCCACTGGTGTGAACTGAATGTGTCCCTCTGGTCCCGCCAAATGCATACTTTGAAATCCTAAAGCACAATGTATTAGAAAGCAGGGCCTTTGGGAGGTGCTTAGGTCATGAGGGTGGGGCCCTCACCAATAGCATTAGTGCTCCTAGAGAGACCCCACGGAGCTCCGCAGTCCATTCCACCATGATGGCACAATGATCTTGGACTTCTCAGCCTCCAGAACGGCAAGAAACAAATTTCTGTTGTCTATAAGCCGCACAGTGTGTGGTATTTTGTTATAACAGCCCAACAAGCCTAAGACAGCCACAGAAGAGCAAACGTGAAAGTGGGAACCCTCATCTTCTTCCTGATTCCAGTTGTTGCTGTTTGCCACAAGGAAGGAGGCAGTGAACTTGAGTCTGCCAGGAACCACGGAGTTGATTCAAGGATGGTTCCTGCCACCTCTTCATCTTGGAGGCCATGTTGTTCAGGATCCAGTGTTACAACCGAGCCACAGTGTGGCACTGTCTGGCTGGTCAAGCATAAAGACAGAGGTCCAGGGATGAATGGACACCAGCAGCAATAGGGTATTGTTCTGCGACAGCAACATGCTCAGCAGGAATGACGAAACTCACCAGGAACACAGTATCAAAGAGAAGACAATTTCTGAATCGTTCCAGCAACAGGTAAAATGCATCATCTGACTTTCCTTCCACCGCTTCACAAGAAAGACTGCTCACTCACTATATAACAACCTATGTGCGTGGATTCAGGAAGAGAGCAGGACCAAGGTGAAGTGAAGTTATATATGCCAGGAATTTCATGGTTCCGTTTAAATGCCTTTATTCTTTAAGTTTCCAGTGGTCTGCCCTCCTAATCCAGATGTGGCATTTTGCTCAAATAAAAGGACTGCTCTTTCCCCCACCAGTTTATACCTTGGGAACACAGACCCTTCTGCATGGTGCTCCACCAAAGGGAGAGAGGGGAACAAAAAGCCCTTGGATTTGTGAGCTTTTCCTGCTAGTCAAGCAGAAGAATGAGACTAGATAAGTAGAACAGTGTGTAGGTCTTATGGTTGACAAGCAGCTTTGTTAAATGTAAAAGAAAGATAAAAACACCAAAAGAACAATTACAGCCTCCATCAAAATGCTTTCTCATACCTGAGATCATGATTCACCCGGCCTGCCCTGAGAGACTTCTGAGCAGTCCCAAAGAACAATGGAATGTATTATTTGCTATTTCTACCTTCCTTATGCAATTTGCAAGTCACAAGGGGCCACCCCCACTTGCTGCCGAAGAGTGTTTTATCTCTAAAACACAAATATAATACCATGGGAGTGAGCTCCCTGCTGACAAGACACAACCCGAACCCAGAAGGTTCCTGAGAACTCTGTGTTCCGGCCGCTGTAGGAGAATGCTGGCTGAGTGCTCAGGCTTCACAGTTGGATGGCTTTGGGTTTGACTCCCGACTTCACCTACTGACTGTAGGACCTTGGCGAAGATCCCAAAGCTTTGGTTTCCTCATCTAGAAAGGGACAGTTTGTGTGATTAAATACAAGATGTGCTGGCCGGGAAACCACACAGTGGGCCCCCCTGACAGCTCAGCTGTGGGCCTCGAGTGCCACACACGTAAGACTCTCTCCTTTCCACGTGCCTCTCCCGTGGGCCCCGAGTGCCACACACGTAAGACTCCCTCCTTTCCACGTGTCTCTCCATTCTCTGCCCCATCGCCCAGCATCTTATTCAGTTACTCAGTCAATATCTGAAAACCTCCCCAGACCAGCAGGTCTCCTTCCTAGATTTGAACTCCCTCTGTGTCACCCAAACTTAAAAAAAAAAAAAGCTTTTGTTAAAATGTTGGGAAGGGAGAAGATGGAGCAATGAAAACAGGGCTACACTTTCACACCGGGGTCTGGGAGGAGGGCCCCCAGATCTTGACCCCACACAGGTGTACCATGATTAATTCTTAATTTCAGCAGCATTTTAAGAGCCATACATTCTGTGGATGTATACACAGCAATTCGAAACAGGGAGACCAGATTTTACAACGTTGTTCTAATTCTTCTAGAATCTGTTCGTGCTAACCATTTATAGATATACCCTTTTTTTAATATAAAGGAAGAAGGCAACATCCAGGGTAGTCGTGAAGGATGAACAAAGCTTCGTAACGCCAGGGGCTGCTCCCTTGCTGCCCCCGGCCACAACACCCACGGTTGCTGCTGGTCTCATACACTGTGTGCAGAAAGTCAGGTCTATGCAGAAACCATGTAAGTGGCTTTTTATTTTTTTCAAGTCTGGGCAATGGCTTGTTATGTTTTAGAAATTAACTCTGACGCTGGCTTTCTAGACGATGTTTATCTGGCAGCTTCTATATAAAAAGCGAGAATTTTTGATAATGCTGCATAAAACTGATGACATACTAATTCTAGTCATTTCTGTGTTTCTCCATCCCGACACCACCGTCACCGCGGGCTGGAGAGTTCTGCGGCGGCAGCTCCCGCAGCATCCTCAGCTTCCGCCCACAGACGACAGTAGCTCCCCTGCTCTCACTGTGTCAACCACACAGGTCTCTAGACCTTGCCAAAATGTCCCAGGGATGGAGAGGTGGGAGCAAACCCTCAACTTGCTTGCTCAAACCTGGTTGAGAATCACTGATCCGTGTTAAAGAAAGAAGACAATCGTTTGTTTTCCTAAAGAAGTAACAGAGTTATTAAGAACTGTGATAAATTCTCCTGGTGGTGGGTACTGAGGGCACGTATTGCCATGGAGCACTGGGTGTGGGGCACAAACAATGAATCTTGGAACACTGAAAAAATAAAATCAATTATTATTAAAAAAAAAAAAAAGAATAAGAACTGTGATAAATTCCAGGGTGCCTTGGTGGCTCAGTCGGCTGAGCACCCCACTCTTGGTTTCAGCTCAGGGTTGTGTGATCAAGCCCCATATCGAGCTTGGAGCTTAGTGTGCAGTCTGCTTCACATTCTCCCTCTCTTGGCCCCTCCCACTCGTGCTTTCTCTCTCTCTCAAATAAATAAAATCAATCTTCTTAAAAAATTGTGATAAATTCCGTAACAGATGTTTTGATCTTACCAAGTCCATGTAAAATACACGTTCTCCTCCACAGAGAAATTTATTACAGTATTCAAAATATGTGAGACTATTTTATTCAATTCATCAATATCTCTTAAGATTCTGATGCATAGAAGGGACAACTTCTCTTGTATGAAGGAGATAAGTAACTGTCAAGTATAAGTAAAACTATTAAATCTTTACAGCATCAGTTTTTTGAGGCTGAGATTTTGGCACATCCTTTTTTTCTCCCTACCATCTGATCTCTTACTCCAAACATACTTTTCTGTGAAATCTCTGATGTACCTAGCATCAGAACTAAACTGGAGGTGCTTCTTGGGTGGCTCAGTGGGTTAAGCAACTGCCTTCAGCTAGGATTGTGATCTTCGGGTCCTGGGGATCAAGGCCCACATTGGGCTCCCTGCTAGGTGGGGAGTCTGCTTCTTTCTCTCCCTGTGTCCCTCCCCCACTAAGCTGGTGCACACTCTCTCAAATAACATTAAAAAAAAAAAAAAAAAGAAAGAAAGAAAGAAAAAAGAACTAAACTGAAAACTATAAGGATAAGAACATTCTTCCCAATCTGGAACCCCAGCCTCTGAGATATTGGGAAACTTCTATTAGAAGACCCTGAATCTTTACTTTCCTACTGAACTTAGTTTTTACGAGGAAGTCAAAAGATGTTTTTGTTGTTGTGGCCAACATTTATTTTAAGGAAAAAGAATGTTTTTAGCCAAAAAGAAAACGATGGAAATAAATTAAAAACCTTAGGAAAAAGTGTGCATGATCATTTTAAACTGGGAGGTTTAAAATTAAAAAAAAAAAGTCTGTTTCCTTAGAAATGGGACCAGAAAAAAATATTTCAGAATTATGTTTTTCCTTTTATCTTGTTCCCTACATCTGGGTACCAACTTTTCGCTCATCAGCATTTCCCCCAGCCTAGCTCAGGGCTTCATTATCTTTCATCAGGTCTATTTCAACAACTTCCTTATCTGGTTTCTCTCACCTTCTTCTCATCCTTCTTTCTGGATCAGTGGGGGAAGGTGACAGTGTGGGGGAAGGCAGCCTCATGTCATCATCTAGAAACAAAGACTATGTGAGCGCTCCCCAGAAACACAGCTCCCAATACTCATCCTGGATAGAACTCAAACCCCTTTACCACTTGTTCTGACTTTAGTTCCTAAATACTCCTTTCCCGTCTTCCCACAAAGCATCGGTATAACTTTCACTCTTGCCTACAATCCAAACCTTTGTTCAAGCTACTGTCTAGAATGCTCTTTCCTCCCACATTCACTTGAAGGCCCTCACCTGCCACTCCCAGACAGCACAGATCTCCCCTTATTCAACAGCTCATCACCATTTGTTTGCACCTCTATTAGGCCAACTGTTTACTGGCTTCTTATAGCCATGCAGGGGCTTAGAGCTCTGTCTCCCTACTCCAAGGGAGTATGAGACCAGACCAGTTCTCCAAGCAGTTCCCAGGCATGTTCTGTCAACTTGCTGAAAAAGTTTCTCCTTTAAAGATAAATCAATTTCAGGTAGGCCAAAAATACTTAGCTGAGCCCATGAAGTTGTCATGCTTGTGATCTAACAGGATGGCCCTCAAGGAGCTTTTAGTAGAGAGAAGAGCAAGATGGAAACATTCTCGGGCACCACCTGTTCTAGGGATTCCCAAGTGGAAGAAAGAGGAAGGCCCTTGTCTCTCTACATGCTGTGGAAAATCAGGAAAAGCTTCTTGAGGAAGGTGGTGTTTGAGGTAGAATTTCGCAGCTGGGTGGTAACTCTGGTGTATGAGACCCCAAGTATGAGAAACAGCAAGGGGTAAGGCCTCAGGTGGGGCCTGAGGAACAAATAGTCCAGGGGAGCTGGCACCCAGTGGGGGGTCTACTGGACAGCAGTGCCCTTAGTGCAATGGATGCCAGGCCTCAGAAAGGCTCTGTGTCAGGCAAGAGTCTGCATTGACGTGGGGATGCCTCTGAAAAGTCCTGGCCAGTGGTCAGGTAACAGAAGCACCATGAGTGAAAAGTAACCTGAAAATAGCACCGAAGACTGACTGGAGGAAGACAGGAGACCCTTGGACTGTGGAGAGAGCACCAGGAAGACGGGCACACAATTACTTTAGAGGTAAAGCAGTGGATGAGGTCTAAAATTCCCACCCTAGCTTTATTGCTAGAAGTAAGAAAGCCAAGATGATGAAACAAAGTGAAGAGCTGTAAGGAAGAACATAATTGCCACTGAGTATTAAATTCACAGAACGCCAAGACAGGAGCAGAGAAATGGAGTATTTCTAAAGTCTATGGGGCGCCTGGGTGGCTTAGCTGGTTGGGCGACTGCCTTCAGCTCAGGCCATGATCCCGGAGATCCAGGATTGAGTCCCACATCGGGCTCCCTGCTTGGTGGGAAGCCTGCTTCTCCCTCTCTCACTCCCCCTGCTTGTGTTTCCTTTCTGGCCGTGTTTCTCTCTGTCAAATAAATTTAAAAAATCTTAAAAAAAAAAAAAAAGTCTATGTGCTCACAGCACTTCATTTACCTACAATGATTTCTAATGTCTAGAAAATAGAAGCTCTGTGTTTATTTTGCTTGTCTCATGCTATCTCATTGGCCTGACTCAGTCTAGGGGACAAACCCCAGGATTTCTGTAAATTCATCTAATAAGTTAGAGGCCCCGGTAATGTATGCCTTCCTAAAAGCACACATGGATGGGTCTGAATCATCTCTCCTCTTGCTCCAAATGTCAGAAAGTCGGCCTGGTCCACGTGGTTCGCTGTTTCCTGTGTAGGATACACCTGACAACTTCCGAGATGGGGAAGCAGTTTAACAGAAGGCCAGCACACGACCTCACAGAGAGTGATTCACGAAAGGTAAGTGACTCCAGTTCTAAGCAACAGAGTGGAGTGACGTCAGGAAGTTTGACCAGCACGGCTACCAGTTTGGGAACATATTAAGTCTGTTTTCTTCAAAGAAAGAAAAAAAAAACCCTAAAACCAATTCCTCAAAGCTAAAAAGGAACCTGTCAAAAGGTTACCTTTTAAAAAAAGATTTGCACTCATTTAGAGGAACAAATCCAACATGGAAATCAAATTATGAAGTGAGACAAGACCATCTCCGCCCACTCCATTAACAGTGTGGTTTCAGGGCACTTGTTCAAACTTTCCACCTGATGTTAATCACATTATCTCATAGGTTAAATCATACTTGAACTGGAGGTATCCCATTCAAGTACCAACTTTCCATCCAATATCAATGTATCAGAAGAAAAAGTCTAGAAAACAGCAATCCTAGATTTTTAAACCCCACACACCATCCGTTTTTGTGATCCCAGATTTTCTACTTGTAGAATCAGTGTATGATTTACAAGGGGAGTAAACAGGCTGAAATGTGAAAACAGCAATCGAGGGATTCTCAGTGTTTTATTAAAGTCATTTACTAGCGTTTATAGATGAAGAGAAACCACATGGTGTGACACCTAATAGCTCTCCACTGAATTTGCTCACACATTCCCCCTTTCCCCATCTCCCTTAAAGCTCCTATTTTAAGAAGAAATAAAACATGTTTCCTTCCTTCCCCAAATCTTCCACACACCCTGTTAACCCTTTATTTAAATCACTACCAGCAACTTGGGTGGCCCCTGGTAACTGGTCCCTGCTGAGAGCAATCAAGTCTCCTTAGGAAGCCAGGAGCTGGGGCGCCTGGGTGGCTTGGCCATTAAGCGTCGGCCTTCGGCTCAGGTCATGATCCCGGAGACCTGGGATCGAGCCCCACATCGGGCTCCCTGCTTGGTGGGAAGTCTGCTTCTCCCTCTCCCACTCCTTGTGCTTGTATTCCCTCTCTAGCTGTGTTTCTCTCTGTCAAATAAATAAAATAAAATCTTTAAAAAAAAAAAAAAGTAAGCCACGAGCTGGATGGCGCTACCACGCTAGAAAATGGAATCATTTCTTCCCCACGTTCACCTTTCACTGGGCAAACATTCAAACACAGAACAAAACCACCCTGCAGAAATTACCCAAGACTACAAATAAACTCAAGGACTGAGGCAGAGTGTTTTGGTAAGAAAACCACTTAGGAGTTTTATATTACAATTAAGTTTGCTACTGGTTGGTAAGTCACAGTCCTTTTTATTACAGTTTCAAACATAGAAAATTAGGGTAATGAACACGCCATTTACTCTTCACCAAAACGGAACAATTTTAACAGCTTGTCTTATATTCATCTATTTTTATAGATTATATATAAGGGGAAGTATTTTATAAATTATAACCACATTTATATATTTTATAAATAATAATTAAGTATTTTATAAATAATAACCACATTTCCCCCTAAGTAATTCAGTATGTGCCTCTAAAAAACAAAGACGTCTTCACCATAATCACCCCTAACAAAATCAAAATAATTCCCTAATATCATCTCATCACTAGTATCATTCATACTCATGTTTCCTGGGGTTATTGTTCGTGAGCATTGAGAAGTGAGACCAGGAAGCTACACCAAAGGTTGGTGACAGTCCTTGAGTCATCTTTTCTCTCAAAGGTAGATGATTACATGATTTCCTTATCCTTGCTTTGAGTTCAAGTGTCAAGGTAACTGCCCCAAGATAACATCCACTGAAGCTCCGACTATAAACCTATGTTATCAACAGCTACAACAATGACTTCATGAAGTAAAGAAGTGTAGGGAAAGAGAGAACAAATGTCTTTCAAGGAAAAAAAGAATGACAAGGACAATTTCCCAGACACTGAACTATTACATTACTTAGTCTCCCCCTCTTTTCTCTGATGAATCATTCCTCCTAGCCTAGATTCTTCAGAATTCATTATTCTTAGAAGTGAGTATTAGAAACTTTTGACTCTTAATGTCCTCTCTCTTGGCTTCTTCTAATACATCTTGACAAGAGTAGATGCTCCTTGCTTGCTCTTACCTTCCACTCATTTTTACCCCCCTTTGTTATCTGACTGCCTTGCCTTCATTCACCGACAGCACGGCTCTGGAGATGGATGGTTTCCTTATCCACACTTAGGACATGGTTTCCCCAGGCCTCAACCTCCCTGACCCAGCAGGCTCCCATGCTTTGCCCTCTCCAAGTCCAAGGGGCTCCCTGGGAAGGCCTTCTGCCTTTGCTTCTTCCTAGTAATTTATTCAGAGATGGGAATGTTACCTGTTTGCAGGTAACTTATAAATTTGGAAAAGGTCAAAGTAAAAATGTATTTACTTAATTTTCCCCTAGAGTCAGAATATAAGTGGTAAGTTGCATGTGAAAGGAGAGGAAAGTAAAAGTCACCTTACTAATACTAACAGATGTCTCTCCTATACAATGGTTAGAACGCCTTATGTGGGGACAGTGCCTTCTAGCACCTTCCAGGTAACAGCAGTGAGGCACTAGAGCCGCATACCCCAGTTCAACCCACACTTCCTAGCTGTGTAACATCACAAGGCATTTAACTGAATCTTTGAACTTAGTTTGTACTTGTGAAAAACGCAGGTAATAGCAGAACCCACCTCCTGGCTTAGCTGTGAAAGTTGCATGAAGAAATAAAAGTGAAATGCTGAGTTAACAAAGTGTTTAGAAAATATCACTAAATAAATTTGAATAATTTATGCTGTGACCTAAAGATTCAATTACAGAAAGTGGTTATTTCTTAAGTATCGAATATTTATCACCGGCAAAACTGGCTGGGATAATGTCCCTTAGCATACTCTGTTAGTCCGTGTGCCTTTTTGAAAGAAAATCTGGTTATTTCCATTTTAACACACAGGCTTTATCTCACGTAATACAGAAAGTACACAAAGTGTTGTTCAATGCTAGTAGTTACTTTTGTAAACGGATGATTCATGCTAATTAAAACTCGCAACCCTGAAGAATAAAATTAGCTTGTTTCGACATTTCCTTTTGTTCAGTAATTACACTTCAAGGTTATGTAGATACCACATTACTATAATTTTGCCTGAGAGACAGACTGCACACCCACATTTTTAAAAACAGGCACTGCCGACAGAAAGCCAGGTGCTTGCTGAATAAGAGCCCTGCAGACTTCATAAGCAAACCTTCTACTAACCTTGTGTGCCAGTGTTACTTATTTCTATACATATTGTAGCTAGTACGGAAGGACTGAGATCATTTTTGCTTGTTATAGATTCACCGGATTTGCAGGAGGATGAGAATTTAAAAATAGAAACCAAACGTGGCCGTTTCTCTCCGGTGCTTACGTTCCACTAGCAATCTGTTCACCCGTGATGACAGCAAGCATTCCATCAGATGACTTCAATTTTCATAAACCCAGTCAGAATTCCACTACTTTTCAAATGGGGGGTGAGGGGGACCCGAGACATGAAGATACATCACATTCTGATCCATTTGATTTCTCTGAGCTTTGTCTTTATGGACAGCTATCTGGGAATGGCTTTCATGAGAGATGCTAACGAGGCGGTAACACTATGATTAGTGCTCATTATGTGCCTAGCACGGAGCTGAGTCACTGACATAAGTTAGGTCACAAAGAATCTTCATGACATTGCCTAAGTAAACCTGCTTTCCATCGACTGGGAAACACAGAGCTTAGGATAGTAAATGAAATCCCAGAGGCAATGGCATGCATATCCAGGTTTTGGGGAAGCCTGAAATTTATTCTTAGTTTTAAAGGGGAAAAAAATGTCAAATTGTGAGTACTAAATTTGGTCTAACACCCTAGAAGGGCAGTAATAAGGAATCCTGAGGTAGGACCTTCTGCAATAACCACCTCGTGTCTGCCTTACCAGCCCCGCCGAGCTGCAGAGACAAAGGAATCTGATGAACAGAAAGGTGAATTGTAAAGCAAAAATCATTCATCTTTAGAAAGTCTTAGCTATAACAAAGTTGCACTCAGCTTCAACAATTTTTTTAAATAGATCTGGTTTCTCGTTTAGTATGTCAGGAGAGACAGGGCGGGGGGAGGAACACGTGCAGAGTGAATGAGCCATCTTTGACGAAGGGCTAAGCAGTCGTTTACACGGCCTGAGTAGGCAGAATGCAGAAAAATTCTGAGTTCTGCATTCTATGTTCCTTTCAGGTGCAGTGGGAAGTCAGAAAGTTTAGATACAATTTATTTGTGGTGCCTTTTGAATAAAACTTGTGTAAAAGCAGCTATCGCTTTTCTAAACACGACGCCAATTTTTCTTGAGTGTTTTTTCCACTGTTAGCAAAATATGTGATGCTGACTGAACACATTCTCTTGGAATCAATTGTTTGCTATACCAAGAAAATTCTTTCTTGTCCAAAATGAAAAACTTTTTTTGCCATAATGAGGGAAGGTCTTTCTTTTCTTCCCAAAGCACATCTCGTAATTTTAAGAATTCAGAATAAGGCGACTCTTATTACCATTGTATCAGAGCATGGATCTGAGATGAAGTTCAAGTCATATTTTATCTTTTCTCAAAGTTTTATGAAATTTTTTTTCACGCGAGGAATTTCACGAAAATTTCTGATGAAGAATATGGGCAAGGCGCTCTGAACTGTGATTTCCTAAAAATGCTGAGTTTCTTATATTCCAGAATATACGTGACCAGAGCAGCAGACAGCTGTCCTGACTACACGACAGAACTCCAAAGGACACCGTTTACCTTTACGAAGTGAGGAGTGCTGCCTGCAGCAGGGCAGCGCAGAGACCCTGAGGAAAAGAATGGTTGCTGCCTCTGCCAGAAAAGAAGGACCTGCTTGGATGCTGGCGAGGACGCAGGCAGCGGGGAAGCCTCCTACACTGTGGGTGGGAATGCAAGCTGATGCAGCCACTCTGGAAAACAGTACGGAAGTTCTTCAAAAAGTTGAAAATAGAGCTACCCTACAACCCAGCAATTGCACTACTGGGTATTTACCCTAAATATGTAAGTGTAGTGATCCGAAGGGGCACATGCACCTGAATGTTTATAGCAGCAATGTCCACAATAGCCAAACTATGGAAAGAACCTAGATGTCCTCCAACAGATGAATGGAAAAAGAAGATGTGGTATACATATACAATGGAATACTATGCAGTCATCAAAAAGAATGAAATCCTGCCATTTGCAAGGATGTGGATGGAACTGGAAGGTATTACGCTGAGTGAAATAAGTCAATCAGAGAAAGAAAATTATCATATGATCTCTCTGATATGAGAAATTTGAGAGGCAGGGCAGGGGGTTGGCAGGGGGGTAGGAAGGGAAAAAATGAAATAAGAAGGGACCAGGGAGGGAGACAAGGCATAAGAGACTCTTAATCTCAGGAAACAAACTGTTGGGTGGTGGGAGAGGGACAGGGTGGCTGGGTTATGGAAAAAATAAAAATTAATTAAAAAAAAAAAAGAATCTGCTTGGGAAAATGAAGGGGGCGTGTCAAGAGATACAAAGGCCAGCTGGACCCAAATGGCTAAATCTGGGACAATCTGAATATCAAAATAAATAAGGACCCAAAGAGATGATAACCCACTGAATGAAGTAACAATCCATAATTCCCTAACAGGTAAGTAAATAAAGAAATGGGAGAGAAAGTAAAGCTCTCCTTGCAGTACAAAGACAACCAGCAAAGGAAAGAATCAACAGTGGAGTCTGGTTAGAAATGGGCTGTTCAGCACCATCTTCATGGTAAAAACCGAATCAGGCAGAAATCAATAGCGGCACAAGAATAGGGCTGGGATGTTGAGAGAAGGACTTTCAAATATCCTAGTAATTACAAAGTAATCCTCGCAAATGAGATCGGTGACCTTATCAGAAGAGACAGGAGACAGACGGTGGAGTTCTCACTCCACCAACTGAGAACATAATGGGAACACCACCACCTGCAAAGCAGGCCCCAGACTCCGGATGGTTCCTGCCTCTACAACTGTGGGAGATGACTGTGTATAATCTCCCCCCATCTATGGTATTTGGTATAACAGTCTGAACTGAGGCAGTCCTAGTTCAAGGTTTTTTTCCCTTTAAAATATTTTCTTTCCTTTCATGTAAGGCAGTATGATCTTAGTGTCCATGTTTCCTTTTAGACTTTGCATCCTCAGATTTTCATTTAAAAAAAAGTTTCATTTTCTTTTCTTTTAAATTTTATATTTTAATTCCAGTATAGTTAACATACAGTGTTGTATCAGTTTCAAGTGTACAATCTAGCGATTCAACACTTCCATACATCACCCAGTGCTCATCATGACAAGTGGCCTCCCCATGACCTGTTTAACCCCTCACCCACCTCCCCTCCGGTGCCCAGTTTCCTAGTTAGTGGTCTACCATCTTCCTTATAGATAAAGAGTAAGCTGTTGAATATACCATATCTTTCTTCCTAGTGGAAGCTGAATGGCTGTTAAAAAAAAATGTTCAAGACAATAAATTACAAATTATTGGGGAAATCTTTTCTTCTGATACTGTGAATGTCCATCCCAGAACCTTGGGTCCCAACATCAGCTGCATAATTTACTACATAATTTAAAATCCTGATGCCCAGCCCACACTCACAACTCACGACTATTTACAGCAGAACCTCCAGAAATGAAGTCTGGGCACAGGTCATTTTTAAAGCTCTGCAGGACATTTCAATGTGTAGCCAGGTTTGAGATCCCTAGATCAAGAATCTACAGCAGTAAAGAATTCTATCTTTTATGTACAGATCCAAAGGATTCACAGAGGTTTTTTAGAATCGGTCTCACTGCCTTAATTCTAAAGAACAAGCAGATGGTTCCCAGAGGGGAGGTGGGTGGGGAGGATGGGAGAAAATGGTGAAGGGGATGAAGAGTACACTTATCATGACGAACACTAAGGAATGTATGGAATTGTTGAATCACTCTATTGTATGCCTGAAACTCACATAACATTGTATATCAGCCATGCTGGAATTAAATTTTTTTAAGTTAAAATAAAAAAGAATTGGGCTCACTTGTTGAGGAATGTACAATCCCAACTAGCGAGTAAAGTGATGTGTGTAAGTGATGTGTATATCCTGGAAAAGGTAACTGAATGAAGACTGGGGACCATGCCAAATTAATGTGAGGCACCATACATACACATGGAAAGCCCGCATGCAGAGGAGGGAAGCCTGCACCCTCCTGATGCAAGGACAGGCCCCGATAAGAGCAAGGCTGAGGAAGGCCACTCTGGCCAGGGAATGGCATCAACGGAAAAGCAGCCAGTTATGTCCAGCCAACAGTGAGGTAACCAATCTAGCTAGATGGAAGGCTCGCTCTCCAGAGTAACAAAAGGGAAGTGTGGAGAAGCAGACCAGAACCAGCCCCGGGGGCTCTGAGAAATAAGCCAAGGAGCTTGGTGGCAGCTTGGAGGCTCTAAGGAGATTTAAGCCAAGGACCAAATGAAGCATTCCTTTGTGAAGACGGGACTGATGAGCTATCCACAGTAGGGTCAGGGGAAAGACTGAAAACTCAGTCTACTACGAGAAGAACATGGTACCTCAGGCAAACTGTGTATGTGATGAAACACAATCTTATAGTTTTATAGTTTTCCACAAAACACAAGCACCAGGAGTTTGGGCTTCCTAAAAATAGTACAGATCCCACCTGTCATGGGAACCCCCAGCAGAAGAGACTGGGCAGGCCAGAGGTTATCTTATTCCCTGGACCCTCAGCCTTGGTTTCTAATCTGACAGTTGTTAACACTTTCTGCAGCTATACGTTCCTCCTTTCTCGATGAACACTACTCCTATGGTCAGCAAATATAATTCTAGGAGACAAAGTTTCAGGCTAGAAAAATTCTTTCTTATAATTTTTTTTAAATAAGAATTTTGGGGAAGCTGGGTGATCCTGAGGTCATGCTGGCAATTTCAGGCTCCTGGGGATCAAAATGGGGGACAAACCATTTATACAATACATATTGAACACTTACCATTTGATGCTATTCTAGCCAGTGGGACCACAGCGAGTCCCTTTTCCTAAGAGGCACCTCTGTGGGTATTATAAAGGTTTCACTCAAAACCATAATGGCAGTCTAGGGCTGCGCAACTTATAAGTAATTGATTAAAGTGTTCTCCTACATAATTTGAAAAATTCAATCATTATAGAGGGAAAAAAAAATCAAGATCCTTTACATAATGATCTATAAGCCACAGATACAAATATAGGATAACATGTTGGGTTTTTTTTAACACTGCCTTTGTAAGCCAGCACTATTGAAAGTGTATTCAAGCCATTAGATCTATCCTGAACTCCTAGACAGTGCTGACACACAGAACGTACTCAGGAGAAGTTGCTTCAGTGGCACTGTTGAACTGAACAGCGTTCAAAGTGAGGCGAAATGGCAGCTCTCGCCCTGATATAATAACTAAAGCAGTAAGGGCATCTCAGCTACCTCTCTCCCAAAGGCCTTGTTGCAAAGGGGGCCTGCCCAGGCATCCGAGCTTCCAATCCAGTATTTCTAAAGCCAGACCACAGCGCTCATATGCGAAGTGGCGTCTATAAAGCCATTCCCAAAGCAACACCCAAGCGGTGCCCTGGGTTATGCAACACCGCAGCTCAGGTACTTACTACCTTCCCAAGATGACAGAGACGTTCTTTGAGTTTGTAAAATATTCATTTTATAAACATCTGATAAGAATCCGCATGTAACTACGTGCGTGCATCAGAAATTACCTATGACAAAATGAAACTGAACTCCCACTGACAGATAAAACAACCACAAACATGTGTGAGTCTTCTTTTTCTAAGTCATCATACCCTCGTTTATAGACAAGTCCTATTTTCTCATTCAGGAGGAAAAATGTGCATATTCAGATCCCTTCCTCTGCCTCTCTCGCCCCTTGAGGGGAGCTGTACCTGCATAATGTACTGGAATCTCTATCTTTGGCCCAATGACGTAGTGTCCCTCCTCCAGGCTGTGGGCAGTGATGGTGGTCCACTGTCGGCACGAATGAATCAGAAGGTATTCGTTTTCCCGCAGCCCTTCTACGCATTCTCCTAGAAGAGATAATTTTGTATGAGAAAGTTAGAATTAGCATCTGTTTGCTCCGTACTCTGTGATAAAATTTCAAAAGTTAAAACTTCACTAATGCAGAAATTAATAGCTCATCCCAAGACGACATAAGCTTGCTTCTGGGTGAGCACCCCCACCACAAGCTGGCAACGGCACACGGGGTTCCCTAAAAATGCTTCCCATGTGGCTGCGAAGGTATTTTCAAAAGCTCTTTTTATCTAAGTGATTGTACTCAAGGATAATAAAACATTTATTAAGTGCCAACAACATGTCATGCACTACCTAGGTGCTTTGAACATATTATTTCACAGGATGCAATCATATCATGAGGTCAGTTATTGTTCCTTCTTTACAGGTGAGAAGAATCGAGTCTCAGAATGTGTGGCATGTCTGAGCTCACAGATTTAATAAGCAGGAAAGTGAGGATTCAGGCCCAAAGTCAGACTGATTCCAAGGCTCACACTCTTAATCACTGAAATACACCACGAAAAACATATAATAAACTTCTCTGCTAAAAAAACTTGAAATTAAATGCTAGCATCCCCTTTGAGATTGTGTATGTTTTGCCAGTTCTTTCTAGCCCCCTACCAAATTTCCCAATTAAAAATAATGATGCTTTGTAGCATGCAAATAAAATTATTTTTTCATTTTGATATTTTCTGAGGTACATTTTTTAGCATCTGAACCAATGACATAAATTATTTCAAAAGAGAAATCCATCCCCTGAAACTTAAAAAGACATTGTTTTAGATGCCGAAATGATCCATCTCATTAATTCTGGTTTAGTCATTTTCAAAGCTCAGATAATACCTGAAAAGGCTAATTTCTTTACATAAAAAACAGCCTTTCTTACTTCTGCTGTTTACTATACTGCAATTACCAAGAGTCAGGGATTTAAATGGGTGTTTTGAAATGGAATTCAAAGTTCACTTTAAAAAGTTTCAGTACTTTTGCAATACAAAAGAAGTCAAGGAGGCTATAATGATCAATTTAGTTATCATAATCATAAGCCATAAAATCTGTTTCCAATCCAGTAAGGCCACAATCTTTAAAAGAGTCTTAATGCAAGAATATTTCACCTTGGTCGCAGCAGACAGATGGGGAATGGGGGTGAGAGGGATGGGAGAAAAAGCTGCAGATCTGGAAACAGAGGTACCCTGGCAGGAATGAGAGGTCCAACTCCCCGGGGGAACTTCTGAAACCGGACCTCATGCTTTGGGAGACCAGGTTCATAATGTCCTCCTGAGGAGGCTGCTGTACATGAGTGCTCTGCATCCCCTTCAAGCCATCCCCTTCAAGTAGGAAAGATCTGGAAGGACTGCTCCAAAGAAGGAATCATCTGGCCTCTCCTGAGGCCCCCCACCAAGCGGTAGGAGGGGTTACAAGCAGGGGCCCATGAAGTCCAACAGATCTGGTCTAGTCAAAGCTGTAGCCCCCACCACTGTGTGGTCTGGGGCAGAAACTTTCTCCCCCCACCCCCGAGAGGGGGCAACAGCAGTACCAGCTTCACAGAGGGGCCGTGAGATGCACAGTGACAGCGATGGGAAATGTGGCATGCCAAATCTGTCATATGATGTTAGGAAGGATCAGGAAACGTCAGCTATTAATTTTATTTACTGTATGCTTTTTCTCCCTAGAATACTATCCTTATATAAACATCATAATTTAGGTCATATTATCCTCCTACAGGGGAAGAAATGACCTTCAGAGCAGTTAGGAAATGTGCCTAAGGCTGCAGAGCAGAAATTGACTTTGGGGTCCCTCTAGGTCTCCCCATGTTCTTTCCACACCATACTGACTTTTGCCTTGCAAACTGCCAACCATAATCCAGAGAACAGGGAGAAACCGACCCTCAGCTCCAGGTCTCACTCAAGGAAGGAGGGAGACAGTATCAGCAACAAAAAGGAATAATGAAATTATGAATGCATCAGAAAGTGAAAGGTGCTATGGGAAAAAAGAAAAAAATAAAGTGTAAGAGGATCAGGAGTATTGTATATGAGAAGAGTAGTTTACAGGGATGTCATTTTAAGGTATTTTTCATTCATTTATCCAACAAAGATGCATCTCCATATCTGTTTAGCTTTTTCTAAAAACAGCTTTATTGAGGAATGAGTGATCTACATATTTAATGTGTCCATGTTGAAGACTGGCAATCATTTATGGAAGCTCTTTCATGCACCAAGCAATGGAGGAGTAGGTGAAAATGAAAAGAGAGCTTGGTCTCTGCATTCATGAAGCTGACATTGTCTTGGTAAGATGTGTTCCAATGCCATTTTATGTAAGGTAGGGCATGACTGGTGCTATGCAAGAGGAATAAAGAATCTAGGGTGACGATGGTGACTTTGGCAGAGAAGATCAAGAAAATGTCAAGAAGAATAGATAGCTTTGGGGCTGGTCCTAGTTCTCTGGCAACGAGGGGAGCCAGAGAAGGGTCTGGGGATGAAAGACTGGTCAAAGCTCGGCTTTAGAATTAATCTGGCAATACTATAAAGGCTGAATCGGAGCAGGGAGAAACCAGTGCCATGAGTATAGGTAAGGAAACTCACAGGGAAAACACATCGCCATTGAGGAAAAAAGAAAAATGTCTTTTTCTGCAACTAAACTGCTCTATCATAAAACTGTTTTAATTTTATTCCACAGTGGGCTCTAAAGAGACAGCCAAGAAACAATTGCAGTCAAGTTAATCAAAATGAAAATTTAATGTTAAGTCCTATGGCTAGCTGATGTAGTAAACACTCTTGTCGAGAGGTTTTCAAAGCTATAAAGTAGTAAGAAGCCAGTGGCTCTTTTTGAGCTTACATCTTTTCTTTATTTTTTCTTTTTTAAACAACTGAACCATGTGCTTGCCTCAGGCAAGTTTCACAAAAATTGTCTGGAAATAAAATTTAATATAATCACTTAAAATGTCCTAAGGTAGGCCACTATTAGAGATACTACATTAAATGAATCCCTAAAGTAAACATTTTTATGATATAATTATCTTGTTGCTTAACTACTATATATAACATGCTAAAACTTATATATTTGGCTCAAAGATGTAGTGGCAAGAAGTCTAAAAGAAATGTGTGTTAAATTCCAAAATATCTTAATATCATCCTGAAATTTCCCCAGATCCAGCATGCTTCTGGGATATACTTTCTTTGCCTGATTTGGCCTTGATCCCCTGAACATTAAGTCTTACACACTTGTTAAAATCATTTTTAATGCTAGGAAAACTAGAACCCATGAATCCTTCAAAGTATGTCTGCTCATAAAAAAAAATCAAATTCAAAATTTAAAATGAAAATTTGTGAGCCGGACATGCACAAATCCTGCTGGTTTGGCTGCTGGGCCACTGTCGTCTCCTAACGCACTTTTCTGGTCTCTCCTTGTTAGCTTCGTGGCTTTCCCCTGTTACACCTTAGTTGTAACTGGGCCACTGTCGTCTCCTAACGCACTTTTCTGGTCTCTCCTTGTTACCTTCGTGGCTTTCCCCTGTTACACCTTAGCTGTAACTGAGGAGTTAACAAAGGTTCCACTCTTTGGAGTGGAGAGAGAGAGAGTGCAGAGAGAAAGAGAGATCACAAGTAGGCATAGAGGCAGGCAGAGAGAGAGGGAGAAGCTGACTCCCTGCTGAGCTGAGAGCCTGATGTGGGACTCGATCCCAGGACCCTGAGATCATGACCTGAGCCGAAGGCAGAAGCTTTAACCCACTGTGCCACCCAGGTGCCCCCAAGGTTCCACTCAATCTGTTCACCGTTTCTCTCTCCTTTACCATCTTATACACCGATCAGGGATTCACTCAGTTAAGGACAACTTGTGTATCCATGCTCTCAGCTATTTATTCTAAACTTATATTCTAAATTCCCCATCCAGACTTTATCTTCTACCCCTTTCCACCTGGATGCTCTCCTCCCATTCATTCAGGCATCCTACACTCATCCAACAAACATGTCCAGAGGAGCAGCCATGTTCTAGAACCTGGTGATACAGTATTGAACCAACCAAGTCCCTGCTCTCATGGAGCTGACCTCTTGGCTGGGTTTTCAATCCCCCTTCTTCACTCTGTCAACTTATTTAAATACTGCAGCAGAGAAAACTTCCAAGAATACAACAGAGCTCATCTTATTCTTCTACTTACATCTGCCTTCAGTGGTTCTCATTCATACAGAATGAGGCCTTGGGTAGGCCCTCATGATCTATCCACAGAGTATAAGACCTAGAGCCCCCCACCATACATTAGAGCCCAAAGGACCTGCTTTCTGTGCCACATACACGGCACAGTGTCACTTCTCTGGGCCCTCTCCCTTTCTTTCCTTTGCCTAATAAACCTTATCTCCCAACCCTCCTTCACTCACTCACTACTCATACTCGTTCTTGAAAGACCAGCTCAAATGCCACCTTCATGAATGTCTTTCTGAAATGAATCCTAATAATTTTCACTTGAACTGTAGCAATTTTGTAGTTTTGCTAACTCTGTGCTGAATATGTAAATTTCTTTAAAAGCGCAGAGCAGGAGGAACTTAGACTGCTATTTTTGTTTTTAAAGATTTTATTTATTTGACAGAAACACAGTCAGAGAGGGAACACAAGCACAGGGAGTGAGAGAGGGAGAAGCAGGCTTCCCGCAGAGCAGGGAGCCCGATGTGGAACTCGAACCCGGGTCTCCAGGATCATGACCTGAGCCGAAGGCAGCTTAGACTGCTATTTTAATGTTTATGTATATTTAGGGGGCACCTGGGTGGCTCAGTCGCTAAGCATCAGCCTTCAGCACAGGTCATAATCACGGCTGCTCTGCGGGAAGCCTGCTTCTCCCTCTCTCACTCCCCCTGCTTGTATTCCCTCTCTAGCTATGTTTCTGTCAAATAAATAAATAAAATCTTAAAAAAAAATGTTTAGGTATATTTAAATGACAGTAAAACTAACGATGTGGGAATGATACACATTTTTTTTTCCTTTTGAAATTGGTCAATACATGCATTAATTTGAGAATCATGGTTATAAGGAATAAGGAACAAAAATAATTCAGGACTAAGAATGCTATTAGATAAAAGATCCTTTCCAAACTGGGGCACCTGGGTGGGTGCGTGAGTTAAGTGGCTGCCCTCTGCCTTGGGCTCAGGTCATGATCCTGGAGTCCTGGGATGGAGCCGCAGGTTGGGCTCTCTGCTGAGTGGGGAGCCTGCTTCCCCCTCTGCCGGCCTCCCCCACCACCATGTTCACTCTTTCAAGTGTGCTCTCATTCTCTCTCAAATAAATAAACTCTTAGGGGGATAAAAAAAGATCCTCTCTAAACTACCTTGTCTTATTAGCATCCACAGCCATGCAATGGAATTGCCCAGACTCACGGCCTCATGGTTCTATTTTGTCTTTTTAATATTCAAATATAATAATGTTTGCATTTATTTAGATTATTCCCCCCATTGAATCTTACGTTTTTATGCTGCTTGTAACTATTTTAGCTTGAAACTGTCATTAAATTTATTACATTTGAATATACTGAATTAGCACATAGCGATACTGCCTTTTCTATGGGTTACTTAGGATATGTCTCAATCAGTGCAAATAGTTGTATGTCTGTCACAGTAGAATCCAAATCGCTATTAAATGCTTTTTTATTTTTTTATTTTAAAGATTTTATTTATTTATTTGACAGAGAGAGAGATCACAAGTAGGCAGAGAGGCAGTCAGAGAGAGAGGAGGAAGCAGGCTCCCCGCCGAGCAGGATGAGCAAGCAGGATGTGGGCCTCCATCCCAGGACCCTGAGATCATGACCTGAGCTGAAGGCAGAGGCTTTAATCCACTGAGCCACCCAGGCGCCCAAATGCTTTTTTATTTTTAAATAGGAGGTATGATGCACTTGGATGACAATTTATAAGGTTTTGATATTAAAACTCCTAGCTTAGAGCTGATGGGTTTTCTATTAAGGCTAAGCTGAATCCAGACAACACAGACACATGCCCACACTGGTTTGCTGTTTTTTTCTTTTTCTTTCTTTTTTTTTTTTTTGCTATCCTCATGTCACAAAGAACAAATGCATGATTTTACACAATTCTCTAAGTTGTGTTGTGATTCTTGGAAATTAAAGAGTGGTTTTGGCAAATTAAAGTGTTTTTGATTTTCCGAGATTTGTGTCTCTTTGTTCTTCTCGGAGGTATTTCACACCTGAGTAACAGGCTCCTCAACAATTTGGGCTTTATCTCTACAGGGGGCTTGCACTCCTAATCCTTTCAACTTCCAGAATACCCGGTTTTTCTATTTGCATTGCAAATATACAAATTCATACTGCTGCTTATCTTTCCTTTTAAAGTATGCCTTTATCCCCATTTAGTTTGGTTTCTTCTCAGCCCTTAAGGAGAACAATGTCCGCGGTGGATACTCACCAATTTGTTGACTGATTAATGAGGCCCCATTGAAATAATCTGATGTTAATACATACGTAATGAGAATCAGATTTACTAACCTTGGCATTGTTTTTATCTGTTATGGACATAAACTGCTCCTAACGCTGTAACTAAATCTATCAACAATAAGTAAATGAAAAGGTTTTATGGTCTCTGTTACAACTTATTACAAATCTAATTTAAATTATGCACTGTTTTATTTTACCAATGTTAAAAGGAAAGCTGGTCAAGTGACAACATTGTATTTTCCCTCCTCCCTGTTAATAGAGTTGTTTAATTTTAATTATGTGTTGACTCACTCTTACAATCCTTTTCATGTAGATAGGAACGCTGGGTCAGTCAGATAGTCAAGCCACTGTATTTCTCTTACAAAACTTTTATTACAGTTTTTCGAAAAATAATTGACATATATCACTGCATAATTTTAAGGTGTCTAGCATGATGGTTTGACTTACATACAGTGTGAAATGACCATATACTAGTTAACATCCATCGTCTCATGTAGATATAATATTCCCTGTACATCACACAGCAAGTGTTAACCGTAGTCATCATGTCGTACCTACATCCCTAGTACCTATTTATCTTCTAACTTGAAGTTTGTACCTTTTGACCACTTTCTTCCAGTCCCTTCTCCCCACTCCATTTAAGAAATACCTTCAGTGAGCAGAAATGCCATTTCCCACTTCCTGTCCTTACCCATGAAAGATGCCCACAAACCATCCCTTCTGCTCTTTTCTCAGGCAAGGGCTGAATATTGATTTTCAGACCTTGGAACAAGCTGAAGAACAGCCGCCAGCAGTCCGGGTCCCTTAATCAATACACAACCGCCTGCCAGCGCCCTCATGACCCACTGAGCTGGGATGGAAAAACGATGCTTCGATGAAGTATCATGCCAGTGACGTGTTGTAGTTTCCCTTTTTTGTTTCAGTAGTTAGACCTCGTTAACTAAAACATCTATATGCATGATCTTCAACACCAGCAAAGCCTCCTGATTATAGTGATCACAAAGGTTTTGTTACAGAGGTGATTTCCTTCTAAGTACCCTTCATAAATATAAGCCTGAATTGGCCAACGTAGCTTCCACTAAAAATTCCTTTCTGCATTCTTTTAGTTACATTTTATCTCATAAGCTAAGGGATATGATTAAATGCTACTTAGTTAGCATCCTCAGTGTCAGTGTATAAGATCCTGGTTACTTTATTGTCTCCCAAATAAACAATATTTATGTGAGAAGAGAACATGGCACTACCACAGAATTTTTTTTATCCCAAAGAATTATAATCCAAATGACATGGTAAAGAAAGAAAGTGTATGGGGAGCGGGGAGGTGAAGGAGGGCAAGAAATGATGTCATAGCAAAGTGCTCTAAGACCATTAAAAAGCAATCATGAAACCATGAAATTAAAATGCTGTCTGCAATGAAAAAGCAGTAAGGTGTTCTAAAAAGGAAGTAATAAAAAGGAGGAAAATTTTAAAAGAATGAACTAATTAGCAACTAATTAAGATAATAGAAAAATTATAAAGTAGTCAGGGAAGATGTGGTTATAGGAAACCACGAAAGCACAGGTCATAATTTTGAGATCAGTGGAAACTGAAAAACAAAACAAAACAAAATTTTGCCAGTAGAAAAGAAAGCTCTAGGAAGAAGAGAAGAAACTGCTTTTAGCTCAATGTCTGAAGTATTAGAAGAAAGGGAAGGACAGGAGAGGAAGGATCAGACATAGGTGATCAATCAAATAAAGGCATCTTAAACTACTTATTAACAGCCTCTCAAAAAGCATAGTAATGAGCAAACAAAAAATAAAGCTTCTGGCACAGACACCATGAATGTAAAGGAAAATGAATGTCCTACTTCTGGGCAGACACAATGAATAATTTTAGCAACCTAAGAGTCCCCTATAACATTCCCCTGCTCCAAATATCAAGCACTAGAAGGACCCTCCAAAGACAGATGCCCCTGCATCTCTACTTCCATCCACTTCAACAGGACAGTGCGTTTGTAGGCAATGGCATCTTGGGACTGCTAAGACTTATCCAGCAGAACAGAGAAAGGCCTCTGTGGACAGACGGGGGCAGGAACAGTAGAAAACAGCATTACCTGAGCTTAGCTGCTGTCCAGGCCTAGCCACTTCTAAAAGGAGACTGTATCTGTTGTTTCCAGCCCTGCCCTACCTTCTTCAAGGCGCTGATCATCCCTCAGGGGTTGGGGGAGGAACTTGCGACACTAAGGAACACGGTGGTTCTGACTCTGGGCTCAACAGTCACTGTCATCCTCTGGGGACTTGTAAAAAAAAACCTCCAGTAGCAGGGAGGTTACGGGCACACACCAGACCACTGAAATCAAAATCTCTGAGAGTAGGATCCAGAAACCTGCAGTGTCCTGAAATCTCCTCGGGCGTGCTACTGTGCAGCCTGGGGTCAGAGCACAGCTGAGGCAGGTAAGTGCATGGGCCCTGGAGAGACACCATCACCAGGAGACTCAGTTCTTGCACTTGGCTGGAGAAGGAGGCAAGATCAAACTTATCAGATGCTTACAAAGCATCTGCCACACAGCAAGCTCTCCAAAAGTATCGTTGCTCTTACTGTCCTCAGATACCTCAAGTTACGGGATTTTCTCAGGCTAATCAAACTTGCATACCATTCGTTGTCTGCTTTTTTGCAGTTTATAGTAACTATAAATTATCCTGTATTATTTAAAATTTTATGCATATATATTATATTTCTTCAAATAGACTGTGGCATTCTTTGGTGCCAGGGACTTTTCTTATCTTCTTACCAGACCAGGATCACACACTCAGCTGGTATCAATAAAGGTATCACTGATGATTATCTGACATGGTCACTTTTCACTGTTGAGTCCACACAAATTGACATATTGAGCTATCAGATTAAATTAAAGGTTCTGTTCTTTTTTTTTTTTTTTTTTTTGGTCTCTACTTTGCAGTATAGAATAAGGGTAATTCTATTTTCTCAAACCTCTCTTTGTATTTAAAGCTTTTTTAAAAAAACCAGGGTATTGAAATTTCAAGCTAACAGGAAGCTCTTCATCAAGAATGACTGTTGACTTAACAGTAACTTGTAGCATTTTGTTATGATTCACCTTCAACTGGTAGAAGGTGGTAGAAATTACTAGATGTCCATCAAGACCTCATTCATTCCTTGTCCTCAGTCACGGTCCCCTCAGGTTAGTTGAGCACATGGCTGCCCAGAATGTAGAACACTTCTCCCAACTTCACTATCCCTACCCCCCAAGGAGAGCCAACAGGATATAGTGGAAATTGGACGTGCCACTTCCAAGATTTACTGTTTAAAACCATCTTTCATACACCAGAAAATTCAGATTGGAATTTACAATTCAATAGCGTTAGTGTAGTCACAGAATTGTGCAAACACCCAGTCTAATTACAGAACAAAGAAACCTCACACCCATTAACAGTCTTCACCCCACTTCTCACCCCAGCCTGAGGCAACCACTAATCTAGTCCCCATATCTATACATTTGCCCATTCCGGACATTTCATATAAATGGAATTATAAAATATGTGACCTTTTGTGTCCAGCTTCTTAGCATAATGTTTTCAAGGTTCATCTATGTTGTAGCATGGATCAGCACTCCATTCCTTTTTGACAAGGAACGTTTGAGTGCATGGATATACCATTTTATTTACCCATTCATCAGAAGATGGACATCTGGGCTCTTTACAGTTTGGGCAGTTGCAGCATGCTGCCGATATGGACTTGTTTGCACAAGGGTTTCTGTGGACACTTGTTTTCCTTTCTCTTGGAAATATACCTAGGGGTGGAACTGCTGGGTCACATGGTAACTCTACATTTAACTTTTTGAGAACTCCCAGACGGTTTCCAAATTGGCTGCACCATTTCACACTGCCACCAGCAATGAATGACGGTTCCAGTTTTTCCACATCCTCTCCAACACTTGTTATTATCCATCTTTTTAATTATACTTATCTTAATGGGTGTAAAGTACGCCTCACTGTGGGCTTTGATTTGTATTTACCAAGTGGTGAGTGATGTTGAGTCTGTTCTCATGTGCTTCTTGGGCATTCCTACATCCTTTTGGGAAAAATGTTTATTCAGATCCTTTGTGCAATTACATTTGGTTATTTTTCTTTATTATTGAGTTGCAAGAATTTTCTGTATATTTTGAATACAAGTTTCTTATAAGATCTATGATTTGCAAACATTTTCTCTCATTACAGGGACTGTCCTTTCACTTTCTTGCTAGTGTCCTTTGAACCACAAAATTTTTAATTTTGAAGTTATACTTTTTTTGTGTGTTTCTGGTGTCATATGTGAAAAATTGTTGCCTAACCTAGTGTCACAAGGATTTATGCCTACATTTTATAGTTTTTAGTTCTTACATTTAGGTCTGTGACCCATTTTGAGTTAATTTTTGTGCATGCTGTGAGTAGGGGTCCAGCTTCATTCCTTTGAATGTGGATATCCAGCTGTCTGAGCACCAGCTCAATTGTCTTGCCTCTTTGTTGAAAATCAATTGACATAAGTATAAGGGTTTACTTCACCTTAAATGTATGGATATTTCTCTCCTTATGCCAGTACTACAACGTCTTGATTCCTGTAGCTTTGTTATAAGTTCTGACATTGGAAATGTGAATCTTCCAACTTTGTTCTTCAAGATCATTGTGGTTTTCCTGGGTCTCTTGCATTTCCATATGAGCTTTATGGATCAGCTTTGCCCTCCAAAAAGCAAGCTAGGATATTTCGATAGTGACTGTGTTCAACTATGTATCAATTTGGAGAGGACTATCATCTTAACAATATTGACTTTTCTGATCGATGAACATGGAATGTCTTTGCATTTATTTAGATCTTTACTTCAATGAAGTTTTGTAGTTTTCAGTGTGTAAGTAAGGCTTGCACTTCTTTTGTTAAATTTATTCCTAAGCATTTTATTCCTTTTGATGGCATTACAAATAGAACTGTTTTTAAATTTCATTTTTGGAGTGTTTATTGCTAGTGTAGAGAAGCACAACTGAATTCTGTATATTGAGCTTTTAGTAACCTAAAATCTTACTGAACGTGTTCATTAGTTTAACAGCTTTGGTTTGTTTTTTTGTAGATTCCTTAGGGTTTTCTATATACACATTCCTGTCACCTACAAATAGAAATAGTTTTACTTCTCCCTCTCCATTCTGGATGCCATATTTTGTTTTGTTTTGTTTTTCTTGCCTTAATGCCCCTTGCTAGAGTCTGCAGCACAACACTGAATGTAAGTGGTAACAAAATGTATTTTTGGGAGAGGAAGTGCCCTTCTTTTCCATCTTTATTCTTCCTGATAGATAGAATGTGGATGTGATTATTGGAACTGGAATGGTAGTGACAATCTTGGACTTTTTGAGGGGAACTCAGGACTGGAACCGAGTCCATAACATAGCAACAACTGAAAAGAAACCTGGTCTCTGCCACCTTGGGCAACATGCCAACCTGTGGTCCTTGTTTTTGTGTCTCTGTGACTTCAAGCCAAACTCAAGGCTAAGCTGATATAGGAATATTAGAATAAAGTAAGAATTATGGTGCCTGCATTACTGAACCAAACTATATGAACCGGGTTCAAGAAGGAAAAGAATTTTTGATTAAAAAAAAAAATAGTATTAAAGGTGCCTCTGTAAGGAAGTACTAAGTCTGACTCCTGGTTTTAAAATCTGAGCAACGTCTCATAGCTATTTTTTTTTTTAATTTCAAAATTATGCCACAGAATTGTAAGGAATAGCACTCCTCGATATTACGATTCTGAGAATTTCTCTCAAGCTTCCCAACTAGTCTGTGATTGTAGAAGTTCTATTACCAACCCAAGTTTACTTCATAAAGACCAGAATATTACTCAAAGGTCACTAAAAACATTGAGACATTTAATAGAACTCTTCGTTTGTTTCTAAGTACAGATAAGGGTTGTATGTTAGCTCGCATCAGGACGGTTAAATTAACACCTATGATGGGCTTTGGCTCTGAATTATTTATGAAACCAAATCAGGCTCATGGAGGTAGATGGGGTGATATCAAGTATCCTTAATGCCGAAAGAAAAAAATGTTTTTAGATTAATGGCCAGAATCTGAGGAACACAGATGAAACAACTTTCCTAGAATTTACCATCAATAGGAAAACTAATGTCAGCACTGAGTACCTCAGTGATACCACGAGCAGGGCACCACAGAAAGGAAGTCATTCCACAGCCTCCCAGTTATGCATCCATTTGACCATTACTAAGAATAAAGATCCAGGAACTAACTCTCAACTCTTCCTTTTTTAAAAAAAATAATTTATTTTATTTTATTTTTTAAGTGTTCCAAGATTCATTGTTTATGCCCCACACCCAGTGCTCCACGCAATGCATGCCGTCCTTAACACCCACCACCAGACTCATCCATCTCCCCACCCCCTCCCTTCTAAAACCCTCAGTTTGTTTCTCAGAGTCCAAAGTCTCTCATGCTTCATCTCCTTCTCTGATTTATCCCAGTTCACATTTCTTTTCCTTCTCCTACTGTCCTCCATATTACTCCTTATGCTCCACAAGTAAGTGAAACCATATGATACTTGACCTTCTCTGCTTGGCTTATTTCACTCAGCATAATCTCCTCCAGTCCCATCCATATTGATACAAAAGTTGGGTATTCATCCTTTCTGATGGAGGCATAATATTCCATTATATACATGGACCATATCTCCTTTATCCATTCGTCTATTGAAGGGCACCTTGGCTCTTTCCACGGTTTAGTGATTGTGGCCATAGCTGCTATGAACATTGGGGTACATATGGTCCTTCTTTTCACTACATCTGCATCTTTGGGGTAAATCCCCAGTTCAACTCTTCCTCTTGCATTTCACTTTGGCTACAGCACAGGAAACTCTAGTATCTATGCTTATATTCTGAAAATGTGTAAGAATGTAAAAGAAACTTAATTCTTTGAAGCAGAACATATGCCAACTCAATCAAGGAGGTTTTCTTTCCTTTGAAGCCTCCAGGGTATCTTTATTTTTGGAAAATATTCTGATTAAGTTAAAACAAATATGTGCTGTCACAGCAGGTTGACTAATCTAAAACTGGTTTCCAGTTCCTTTACTGACTAAAACTATGGAAAGCGTAGGGAGATAAAACAAATGCTAAGGAAGTCCTTAAATCCCAATAGCAGGTCGTTCCTCCCTGGCTCCTGGCCATCTTGACGGCTGCTCCCTGTTGGCACCATTCTGAACCTATGGCAGGAAGATGGTGGCCACAAGGAAGACAAAAAAGTTGCTGGAGTGAATCAACTCTAGGCTCCAGCATGTTACGAAAAGTGTAAAGTACGGGCTGGGATACAAGCAGGCTCTGAAAATGATCAGACATGGCAAAGTGCAACGGTCATCCTCGTCAACAAGCACATAGCTTTTAGGAAATCTGAAACAGAGTACTGTACCATGTTTGCCCAAACTGACAGCCACCACTACAGTGGCAATAATACTGAATTGTGGGAAATTCAGCATGTGGGAAATGCTACAGAGCATGCACACTGGCTATAACGGATCCAGGTAATTCTGTTATTGTTAGAAGCATGCCAGAACAGACTGGTGCGAAGTAAATCACACAAAATTTTTCTTTAATTAAACTAGCCAGAACTTTTTTAAAAATAAAAATCAATCAATCAATCAATCAATCAATCCATCCCCAGAGCACCTATCTTCACCTGAGTGCTATGCATGGAATGACTAGGAACCTGCTTATCTCCCCAGCTAGACCATGTTGCATTCCAGTGGGCTGCTGGGCATAGACCAGGTGTATAATAAATGCTTTACGAATAAACAATCTTGGGTAGAAATCAGGAAGCATTCATATCAAATATGTCTAAGTATACAGCACACACTCAGATCTTAGTTAACATTTAAACACTTCGAGGCAAGAGTATTTAGAAAAGGCTATTTTTTCAGTATCTCCTATTGAGCTTTTTCTACTCTACACAAACATCCAGAAATCCACATTGCCTAAGATCCCATGTTTAGATGAATACTGTATTCAAAGGCCCAAAGACTGCAGTCTTCGGGTTCTAAGCATGTGAAAGAATTGTTGTATTTTTACATTTTTATGGTTTACTGTGAAATCCCAACAAGAAGAAAAGGAACTGGAGATTAAGTACCCAAGACAAAGTACTAAGTGGTAATGTCGTCAAAGAACTTCACAGTGAAATCTAAGTAAAAAGGAATGCATGAAACAAAAGAGAAGGATGTTTAAAATGAGAGTGAGAGAAAGAGAGAGAGAGAGATTAGGGGTATATTATTACCTCTTTTCAAAGGACTCCTTTGTCAAGAGACTGACCAGGAATAACAGATCCCTGCTGTATGAAACAGAAGGATGTCTACTTAAGTCAAATCTGAAATGTTATGCTCTGAAATAGTGAATTGAACCTAATAATCAAAAGATAAGAATTCTATGCCAAGTGATTTTTGGAAAAACAGGTGAGCAACTGTAGTATCAGTATGTCTACAAACATTTAAAATACACGCAATCTAGCATGGTACCTGGCAAATACAATGGAATCACATTTCTGGCAGGTGAGGAAGAGGACTCAGATTTATAGCGGAAAGTTGACACAGGAAAATTACTCTTTGGCAATCCATAAGGGACACTGACAGACAGTCCTCTCTCAATAAAACACATGCAGTGTGTCCTCCAGTGTTGGGCGGTGCACTAGGAGGATGCCTTTGGTGGGTGTGAGGTATGTACTTATCACACTCTTTGTGAGGTGCACACAGCAAATGCACCCTCAGAGACCAGAACCCTCAGAGAACCAGAGAAGCAGGCAGGCCCTGTTTCAGGCTCTTCCCAGACATCAAGAGACCTGAGAATAGGCAAAGGCCAGATCACCAAGCACATTTCTAAGCTCTCCCCATCCCTGCCCCTATGCTCTGTTTCCACTTATTTAAATGAATATATAATCATAAGTTAGGTGGGAGGCAGTTTGAAATCTCAGAAATAGCCTCCAGTTTGGAGCCAGATTTAGGCAATTGCGGTTCAAATACTTATTAACTGTATGACTATAAGCAAATTACTTAATTTCTTTGGGCTGGCATGTTCTCACATTTACAATGACTGTAATAATACTACAACTAAGCTGAAATGATTGAATGAGAATAAACATAAAGAACTCAGGACAGCACCCTGTAGATAAAAGGCTCATGGAAAATAGGACTTCAGTTTTATTTTCTTTTTCAGTAAAGTGATCTCTTCCCTTACTAACCTGACTCAGGTACGTAATATAGGTTTTTTTGTCCAATGAGAAAATACTCTATAATGTGCAATGATTTGCACCTTACATTTCACTTCTACTTCAATAAAATAAAGGGGTGTAAATGTTATGTTAAAGCCAACAATTTTATTTCAAGAGGATAAACTGAGCCACAAGTCAACTTTTCAAATTTTCACTGTCATTTTTAGTTTCAAATTTGATCTAGACCCCCTTGAACTTTATTATGTGACAAATGAAACATAAAATACTAAGGAATCAACTTTTAAAATGATTCACTGCCATCGAAGCCACAACCCAGAATATATTCTTAAGAAAAATATATGAATTACATATTGGACAATTTTTAGAATTTTCTATTAAGCAGATTTCTAAAAATCCTGCACAAACTTAAAAACAAAACCAAACAAGATTCTGAAAAAAAGAAACAAAGACTCACACATATACCACTGCTGAAGATCTCATGTTTCTAGTACCAACACATAAAAACAGTGAATTTTAATATTCTTTGTACACATAAAAGAGGGTTAATAAGAAAAATGCAAATACCAAATAACACCCGAGTTTTTAATTTTTCCAGGTAGGTTGCCCTGAAGGCAAAAAAGTCAGACAACACTTTGCCTCTGTAACTTTAAAATACATCCAAGAAAGAACCTCAGTATGAAAGAACACCATATACTAAAATACTAAAAATAAACAAAGACTTAAGAAAAATCACATCACTAAATTTTATAGACAGGTCTATAGAGATATAGTAAGCCTAAAGGAAACCCAAAGCATGTGTGATAAGTAAGGTGCAACTTCTCAAAATATAATTGGAAAACAAAATAAACAACCATCTGCTCTTTCCAAAAATCTAACCCCAGTAGTTTATAGTTTACAGATTGGAAGACATCATCAGTTAAATTGATACTGTGGTTATTTACATCCCCTAACCAACTATATCGCTTACAGATATATTATTAATAGAGTTTTCCAAAGCAAAATGTAACAAAGAAAACCATGTTGACATTGAATCCTCTGTATACAGGGCCATCTCCTAAATGCATAATCTGAGACATGGAAATATTAACTGGCTTAAGCAGAGGCAAGATATAGTTACAAGAGTTCTTAAGTGTATTATGTGTACATATACTTTTAAAATTAAAAAAAAATCTATTTTAGTGGACCAAAATTACATTGGCAATTACAGATAAAAGCTCTATATTTGCAAACTTTCAATTAGATTAAATTTAAGTGACATTTTAAAAGTTTTCCCAGACATTGACAAATAAGGGATAGCCCAGCCCAACTCGATAAATGTGGTCTGATAGTGAGTCACTATTTGACCGTTCACCAAATGACTCAAAGTATTCTAAGCTTACCCAGATACACTGATAATTAGAATCTATTTAAGCATCTTTAAAAATATTAGATTTTTTCCAGACAAGGGCAAACCTAACTAAAGAAGTTTACATGAATAATGTGGATACATTAAAAACCAATACAAAAAACTTGCTACACCATCCCCTTCTCCCCTCCAGATCTAAGAAATAAAGAATTCATTTTACAAATTATTCAGTAGACCATCCAGTGTCCAGGATATTTCATTACTTAATAAGAAGAGAGGCTATCTCCTTCCATTTCAATATGTTTTTTTCTGGATCCAAGAGAAATACTAGGTAGAGGGTCCAAATAAAACCAAGGAAATGAAAATAGAACAATCACGCACACAGAACATAGTCTTTCCCCCGAAGTGAGACAGTCACATTAAGATACTTTCTTCTTGGCGTGCTTACAGACTTCCCTAGTGGGACTTCAATGTTGATGATCGCTCAACTGTTCCTTGTTGCTGGGTACTCTGAACACCCTCCAGCACATCCCACACATCTCTTCCTGTTCCCGGTCCCATTCCACCTCTGCTAATGGGAGAGCCACATACCGCTCTTTTGCTTGTTTTCTACCCGTGAAATGGGAACAGCAGATCCAGTCCAATGTATAACGTGAGAAGCAGCTACGGTATGATTCAACATCGTCAAGAATTAAATCATGAAAGTGAAAAGGAATCAAACCTTTAAGCATGACAGTTTAACAGTATGGACATGGAGAGATCAAGGCCTTCCCTACCTCCCTCCAGAGGAGAAAATCTATTCCAAGAATGATAGTAAGACAGAACCAGCAAGATTGGGCTCGGGGTTTAAATTTTATTTAAGGTAAAATTTACTTATTTTAGAGAGTGAGAATGTGCACTCACATGAGCAGGGGTGGGGGGAGGCAGAGAGAGAGAGAGGAAGAAGTAGACTCCTCACTGAGTGTGGAGCCCCACACAGGGCTCAATCCCACAACCCTGAGATCATGACCTGAGCCGAAACCAAGAGTCAGATGCTTAACTGAATGTACCACTCAGGTGCCCTTGGGCTCAGTGTTCTAAAAGAGAAGAGGAGAAAAGAGGTTGGAGCCTCCTTAGTTCAATGCAACAGTGGCTATCAAGGCAACAAATGGAAAAACATACCACCACAAGCCTGCGAGATACTAACACTATGACTCTGAAGACCAGTGATCAGCATTAGTAGAGAGAAATGGAACAAAGGACAGTTTATTAGTTTTCTCTTGCTACGTAACCAATTACCACAAGCTTAACAGCTTAAAAATAGCACAGAAATCTGCCACGCATGGCTGGGTTCTCTGTTCAGGCTGAAATCAAGCTGATGGTTGTCCAGGTTCTCATCTGATGCTCAGGGTCCTCATCTAAGCTCACTCATGTTGGTGGTAGAATTTGGTCGCAATTATAAAGCCGAAGTCATTTTCTTGCTGGCTATTGTTTGGAGACTGACCTCAATTCCTGAAGGGCACACACAGGTCCTGCTTGCCTAGTGGCCCCCTCCTTTTCAGAGCAATGGACCACCCGTCTCACCATGAATCCCTCTCCTGCTTTGAGTATCTTTGACCTCACTCCTGTAGCTGGCCAGAGAAGACTTTCAGTTTTCAAGGGTTAGTCTGATTAGGTTGGGTTCTCCAAGGGTAATCTATCTTAAAGTTAACTGATTAAGGACCTTAAAGTCTGCAAAATGCCCTGTGCCATATAACATGACACAACCAGGTGTAACATCAGTGCATGGAGATCAAGGGACCACTGTAGAATCCTGTCTACCACAGAAGGTAAGACAGAATAGAAGCCAGTTATTCCAGTAGAGAGCAGATACAGAATTTAAGTCGAGAATATCATGGGTAAGGGGCACCTGCGTGGCTCAGTCAATTAAGCATCTGCCTTCGACTGGGGTCATGATCAAGGGGTCCTGGGATCAAGCTTCGCCTCAGGCTCCCTGTTCAGCAGAGAGTCTGTTTCTCCCTCTGCCTGCCACTCCCCCTGCTTGTGCTGCTCTCTCTCTCTCTCTCTCTCTCTCTCTCTCTCTCTCAAATAAATAAATAAAATCTTTAAAAGAAAAAGAAGAAGAAGAAGTGTTATGGGTAGACTTTGTGTTCAAACAGTAATTTCCAAAGAGATTTTTACGGCTAAAAGCAATCAAAATCAACTTATACTTTGAGATATTAAGTTATGAAAACAGCTATTACCTTGACCAAGACGAGTGGAAGGGCCAAGTAAGAGTGTGATTCTGCTTTATTTTTAACATCTCAGGGAGGCTGAAAGAATATAGTTCACTCAGACTCAAGGTAAGTAGAAACTTAATCAGATAAATTTCATTGAAAAATGAATGAAGCAAAAACGTATTAGTCTATACTTAAGAACAAAATTTTTAAGTAATTTCCAACACTCTCACTGGTCTTTTTAAGTTAACCAAATACAACTGTCAAAGCTTTAAACAGTCTCAAAATTATTACTCCATATATGATGCTTAGAAAAATTCTTGCTATATTTCTTTGTATTTTCTTAAAGATTTTATTTATTTATTTGACAGAGAGAGAGATCACAAATAGGCAGAGAGAGCGGAGGAAGCAGACTCCCTACCAGGCAGAGAGCCCAGTGTGGGCCTCGATCCCAAGATCCTGAGATCATGACCTGAGCGGAAGGCAGAGGCTCAACCCTTTGAGCCACCCAGGTGTGCTATTCCTTTGTATTTTTAAACCTTAGATTAGAGGTGGAAAGAACACAGGGAGCTCTTTTTTTCTTTTTTTAAAGAAGTGCTTGCCACTGATGTAAGAGGAAACATGTGCTTCCCTTTAAACCCCTGGGCATCTCCACCTCCCAGGATGATGTGTCCTACTACCCATGGGCACTGGCTCCCGCGGATTCCTCTGCTCTTTGGATTCCACGTTCCTAATCCCACCACCTTGGCTGGGATTAAACCCACCAACTTGTTCATCCATTCAAAGGACCACCAGGAAGACATACACTCTTGGACAAAGGCTTGTAAAGAACATTTCTACTTTAATTGTAAAGATGGAATCCAAAGCTAGATGCAAGAGAGCTGGTAGTCTGTAATTACACTGGTTTCATAAACGTGCATGTTATGTGCTGTGGAGCTGTCTTCATTACAAAATCTGGCAGCCCTGGGGTTCCCTAGACTCTTCCCACTTAGGCTGACACGAGAGTTCCCTCCCTGGCATTTGTGCTGCGTGTATCTAGGCAGAGGAAGGGCATAAAGCTCTACCCAGTCCTTCAGAAACAGGGTGAGTAGGACTAGTCTGTCCTCATATCAACTGTACTAGTTACCTGTTATGGTCAAGCACAGACCCATCCTGAGTGACAGGTCTAGATGCTGACCCTTGGACAACATGGGCTTGAACCGTGCAGGTCCACACATATGGGGACCAACAGTCCTTCGAGTACTGTAAATGCATTTTCCTTAGGATTTTCTTAATAACACTTGCTTTTCGTAGGTTACCCTATTACAACAATACAGTAAATAATACATATATAAAATATGTGTTAGTCAACTATTTACATTATTGGTAAGGCTTCCAGTCAATAGTGGGCTATTAGTAATTAAGTTTTAGAGGAGTCTCATGCTATATGAGGTGTTCTGACTGCACAGGAGATTGGTACCCCTAAGCCCCACCTTGTTCAAGGGTTCAGTAGTATTTCCAATTGCATTCTGATGTCACCAGCTGAATGCCCCACAACAACCTAGAAACTTGATATTTTCCCAAAATTTTTATAATTCCTCCAAAAGCCTCCCCCTGATCCTCCTATCTCTGTAAGTGGTACCTCTACCCAAGCATCCATCATCAACGACTCTCCTCCCCTAGTCACCTACAACTAACTCCTCACTACACCCGAGAGATCTTATTGATTCAGAGGCAACAGAATGAAGAAACTCAAAGTGTGGACTCTCGACACACACAGCCTTAGCTCACATTCACAAACTGCCACTTACTGGCTGTATAACTTATCAAGTTATTTAATGTCTCTGTGCTTCAATTCTCTCATTTGTAAGATGCAGATCATAACAGTACGAGTGCCTACTTTACAGGGCTGCTGTGAGGATTAAGTCAGTTAGGAACTATCAAGCACTTACACCAGACATCTGTGTACTCAGTAAATCTTAGCTAATGCTATTGTCATCACTACTGGGACTCAGTCTCTCTCAGCTCCATCCCCTTCTCTATCTACTACATCTCTTCTGCTCTTGGCTTAACATATGCTCCCACAGCCCTCAGTAGGAATATTGTGAGGGTCTCTATCAAGATTCTGAGCTCTCTCATCTAGCTTCCATTTTGCTGCCATTAGAGTCTTCCAAAAGCAAATCTGCTACCCTTATTACTCTGCTTGGAAACCTTTCGTGGCTCTTCACTGCTCAGATGAAAAAACCCGAACTCCACGGGATACAGTAGGAAACCCTTCCTAAGCTTCCACAGCAATTGCACAGGGAAAGTCTGAGGTCTGGAAGGGTCACAGAGGGTCTACAGATGAAGAACAGCATGATCCCATGTGCTTGCTATCTATCTTGGGTCTCCATGGTTTTTTTCCTCATGCTTAGCTTGCTGCCTAGAATGTCCTTCCCCCACAATGGGCAAACTAGAAATTTCAGAGTCTAACACTGCCCTCCTCTGCCATCTTTGTAGGAGATCCACTTTTCCTTACTTTGTTAAGAGCCTTTCTTAATGCCTGGGATAGTTTCAAGTCGATACGAGACTTTTCCAAGCTTGCTAAGACTTCCCCTCCTGCATGTCATCCTCCTCTACCATGTGACACAAACAGAACTACCAGAGATTCTCTCCAGGAGTCTCCGTACAGCTGCCTCTCCTCTGTACATGGCTTCTTTTACCTAAGATGGGTCTATAACCCCTTCTGGTAAAACCCCTTTCTTGGTGAAGTCTTGGCAGATGCATCTCTTCTATTTTCCACTCCACAGATGCTGCTGTTTCTTTTACTTTTTTTCCCACGCTGTACACATATTTCCCAGGATCTTTTTTTTTTAAGTATTTTATTTATTTATTTTGAGAGAGAGAGAGCACAAATGGGGGGGGGGGCAGAAAGAGAAGGAGAAGCAGACTGTGTGCTGACTCCGTGCTGAGCAGGGAGCCCGCTGTGGGGCTTGATCCCAGGGCCCGGGGACTGTGACCTGAGCTGAAGGTAGATACCTAGGTGACTGAGCCACCCAGGCATCCCACGGTACTTCTAATTACATTGGCATTTCAATCTGTGTGTCTTCCTTCCTGCTAAGCTGGGAGCTCAAGGTCTTGGCAACCCAAGTACTTAACACTGCTTCTCAATTTACATTTGCTGAATGAACTCCTGTGTAACTGGCATTCTGTTGTCATTTTCCATTCTTCAAATTCAGGATGAGGGTTCTCACCATGTGACACTATTTCTTACAGAACAGAATTTGGTATCCGAAAAGTCTTCTCGAGAGTCACCACAAAGAGATTCTGTTGTTATGCTATCCAAAATTCTGAGTTTATCAATTCCTGGCATAGACTATTAGGAGAAACTTGATGCAAAAATGTGGGCTAATCATGGGAGGCAAATAATTTTTTTAAACATTTCTGTATGGAAGAGTAATTAAATTTGGAATCACAGAATTTTAGAACTAGAAAGGAGTATGAAAAACCTAATTGCCAACTGCCTTCACTTTCTAATTGAGGAAATATAACAGAAGACTAGCGGCCCGCTTCCTGCTTTCGTCTTCAATCACTCTACCCCATTATGCCCTATGGAAAGGAAAACTACATTGCCTATTTCACAAATGTGATGCTCAGATTTCACACAAGCATGTATGTTGTTCACCTACACTGTGTAGCTCAGTGTAGTTTTAAAGCAAATCCAGCTTAGATGAACCCCATGAAACAACAGAAAGACAACTGGTCTTGAAGTCTGAAAACAGAGCCTGAATCCTTGCACACTACCTGTGTGATCCCAGTTAACTCACAATAACCCTCATGGTGGTTTGGTGGTTTGCATACTGAGACGCACAGCACGGTGCCTGTTTCATAAATTGTTATGAGGATGAAATTAGAACATTGACGAATGCATTCCGTGAATCATAAATGCCACATGACTGCCATATATCAATAAAATGAAAAGTAAGGTATTAATTTACCCTGCATCTCTTTTTTTAGAATTGAAAACTCTTCACTCATTAATTATTGTTTAGCCTTATACCTTAGATCCTTCTCTCTTTCCTTTTTTTTACTCTGGCACTTGCTCTACTCATTAGAAGTACACTAGCTCCTAAGTAAGGAAAAGAAAGAAAAAGCAGGTATTAATCGAATATGAAAAAATTCAGGTTCTTCCCTAGGCTCTACTGCCAGTGACAAAACATAAATATCTCTTTAAAATAAGCTCACAAAGGGGGCACCTGGATGATTCAGTAGGCTGAGCATCTGACTTCGGCTCAGGTCATGATCTCAGGGTCCTGGGACCGAGGCCCCACATCAGGCTCCATGCTCAGCAGGGAGTCTGCCTCTCCCTCTGTCCCTCCGCCTGCTCATGCGTGTGCCCTGCCATGCTCTCTAATAAATAAATGAAATCTTTAAAAAAATAATAAGATAACATAAGATCACAAATATATAATCAGCCAGACTGTGTAAAGCAAATTGCTACTTATGCATACCTTCATACAGACTGTAGGTCCCACACAATCTCGACTTCAGTGAAGGCTAGAATCTTCAAGGCTTCAAAGCAAGAGGCATTAGGGAATCATCAAATCCCTATCTTTTCTTTTGACAGAATTTTTTTAAGACATATTTATTTAGGGTGCCTGGGTGGCTCAGTGGGTTAAAGCCTCTGCTTTCAGCTCAGGTCATGATCTCAGGGTCCTGGGATTGAGGCCCGCATCAGGCCCTCTTCTCAGTAGGGGGCCTGCTTACCCCTCTCTCTCTGCCTGCCTCTCTGCCTACTTGTGATTTCTCTCTCGGTCAAACAAATAAAATCTTTAAAAAAAAAAAAAAAGACGTATTTATTTATTTATTTGAGAGACTGAGAGAGAGAGCACGAGCAAAGAGGAGGGGAAGAGGGAGAAGCAGACTCCCTGCTGCCTGACACAGGGCTCAATCCCAGGACCCCAAGATCATGACCTGAGCCAAAGGCACCTAAACCGACTGAGCCACCCAGGCACTCCTAAACCCAATCTTTTTTTTTAAGCGTATTTAAGTGACAAGCCTAACTAGAAAAAGAAAGTCACGAATTATATTATTTTACATTTCAGCACATGTTAATGATTTCATAGGTTGTACCTGACTATGGATGTTTCTTTACAAGTAGAATGTTTCAATGTCCCATGGTAGTACTCTCATATGCTAAAATCTTTAATAAATTAAACTTGAGAGAAATACTTAGCTTGTGACATTGGAATATAAAATAGAAGCACTATAAAAAATTTTAATAGTTATTTCTCCCTTCTGACATTACCTCTCATTGACCTTTGTTATACTGTCTGTGTGTAGATATGTAAACTTATAAACAATATAATTTCCACTTGGGGTTCCATTTTTAGGGGGAAAACATAGTCACTGAAGATTATAAACTACGATAAGATATTAGTATAAGATCAAAGTTGAATTTGAGAAAAGAAAATAATCATGAATGTGTCCCATACTGCAAATCAGTATTGCATGAATCTGGTTAATATAAATCAAATTACTAGGGCCTGATACATTTCAAACCAACAAGGCAAAAAATTGGATTCTGAAATAGCATCAACTATATCAAGACGTGGTATATATTTGGAGCCAGATAACATCATTTTCTCTCAGCATACATATTCAAATGTATTGAATAAAATTTTAAAACTAAAGTTTTAAGCATGGCTTTATACTGCTATCAAGTTACATATAAATAGAACTTGTAAACATCAGATGTTTTACCCACTTTCCTTTGTGAAACATCCTTATAACATTCCCTTAATTCAGCATGTTGTCAAATAGTACTTATTAAGCACTATTCTCAGTAAATGAAACAGAACAGTCCCTTGTTCTGTGTTGTAATTTGGCACAGACAACATCCACACAGGCCAGCCTTCCAAAGGGTCTATCAGAACTGTTCTAAAGAAAGATCACAACAGTAAGGCCCAAGAAAAAGGCACTTAAAATTCTGTACCAGTCCCAATATAGTGTTTGTGATTGAGGAAATGTCAACCAAATGATCGCTCGGCTCCTCCCTTCCACTATTTTTACCCCACTGGGCTGGCTGGCACACGTTAATTAGTTACCACTCACTTATATATTCCACTATAAATGTGCTTAGGAATTTCAAACTATTCACTTTTAAACTGTATCAACTCAGCAGCTCCTACCTTTTGTAAAAAGAACCTTTCCCATATTTCGTGACAAGAAATACAGTTACTTAACCAACTGACTCTACCGCGGCACAAAATTTTACTTTTCCCATTAACAACTCTGAAAATCTCCCTCAGAAAAGAATTTCTACTTTTAAATGGAATTTTCCTCTGTTGGAGGTGATGGTGATTCAAGTATGCTGATGAAACACTGTGGGGGGAAATCTGCCTCCATAGTCTGCTAACCCCTCAGAGCTAAGAATTGTCTTTCAGTGGGTACCAGAATGCTTTTTGTGTTCTGTACTACCTTGATTTGAAGAAAGAAGGGAGTTGAGCAGAAGAGAGACTAACATCCATGAAAGAACCAAGAAATACAAGACAGTACCACATAAAGTGCTAGTTTTACGGCTGAGAGTTTAAGTCTACATAGATGTTCCCTGAGGGCACGTAGCTGACCTCACAGGGATACAACACAGCCAGGAAAGGACCAGGGCTGTCTAGTCCCGTCAAAGATGTGTAAACAGCTAGTGTGACCACCAATTCCACGCCTTGCTCTCCCCTTTCCAAGAAGTACTTCTTTTTGTCTAACCAAAGTCTCTGTGAACCATTTCCCTTCAGTTCTTAGTGAAAAAGGAAACAATCGCTCAGCACTCTCCTCATGACAACCCTTCACATACTTGAAGACAGTTATTAAGTGGCCTCTTGAACATCTCTTCAAACTAAAAAGATTCACAACTCCTTTACCCTTTCCTCATGGGCCTTATTTTCTTTTTTTAATAATCCTTTGGTTCCTTCCATTGCTCTTCTCTGGATCCTTTCCAGCTTTCTTTCTTTAATTCTAGAGTCCAAAAGAGAAAATAAAATGTTCTACTAATGGCCTGGCCAACAAGGGGCAAAGCAGGATTATTTTACTATTCTTAAAAATTAAAAAAAAAAAAGTATTCTTTTATTGATATGAAAGTATGAGTCCCACACATAAGCAATTCTCACTTCAATCTATATTTTGTTCTCTCAGCTGCCTTCTCCACTTCAAGCATTTGGGTTTGAGTCTAAATGTGCTACCACCATTGTCTTTATTTTATAAAAATTTATCTTTTGGGTGCCTGGGTGGCTCAGTTGGTTGGGCGACTGCCTTCGGCTCAGGTCATGATCCTGGAGACCCGGGATCGAGTCCCACATCGGGCTCCCTGCTCGGCGGGAAGCCTGCTTCTCCCTCTCTCACTCCCCCTGCTTGTGTTCCCTTTCTGGCTGTGTTTCTCTCTGTCAAATAAATAAAATCTTTAAAAAAAAAAATTATCTTTTAATTCTTAGAGCTTTCACAATTTAATCACTTCAGTCGATTCCATATTACCTGAATAGCCATGGATCCTGCCACTTACTCCATCGTTCACTCCTAAGTCTGCATGACCCTCACTGGCCCAGTTTCCCATGACAGCCCCTGGGAGCACCAAGTGCTGGAGAGCCATATACAACTGCCTCGGCAAAGTGACAGGGCAGACAGCAAGTAAAGTAGGATGGGAGCTTTTCATTGGTGAAGTTACATTTTCCGAGAAACACATCATTTACTAATAGTAATTACCATGCTGTGCGCAATGACTATTTTTCAGGAACTACGCTAAGTATTGTTTTTAAAGGCCAACAGCCCAGGTGAAATAATTAGCCCAGAGTCACCCTGTTCACAAATGACAGAGCGGGAGGGAGAACCAATAACGCCTGCCTTCCCCAGCAGGATGTGGAAACCTAGAGCTAAGTCTCAACTTGTGATAATGGTGTCATATGTAAGGTAGCTGTGGTCTGGGTGTGACACCACGACCATCAGAAGAATACACAGCAAAGCTGACAGAAGCGACATGCTTACCACCCACAACCCCACTTGAAAATTTCTACTCCAAAGGACTGTATTATTATATTGTTTTGTTGCAAAAATTAGACTCAGGCATATGGAGGTAAGTGATACTCTGCATTTAAATTAAGCATCTAATCTTACAGAAAAACTGGCATTAAACTCAGACAACTAAAATGACTCACAAATATTTCCGATTTTCCTTCCCACCATAAAAAAATGTGACCTTTCAAAAATGCCACATCATTTTCTGATACATTACAGCTATATTTTCTAAATTTAAAAGTTAAATTTCTTAGGTCTTAAAAAGAATTCCAACACACAACAGCATGAGGAAAGGGAAGGAAAGGAGTCCAGTACAATTTAAGTAAAATTACATGAAAGAATAGGACTATATATGGAGGGAAAGTGTATTATAGAGAATTCTAAAAATGGTAATGGATTCTGTGAGAGGAAAGGGAAATCATCGCTTTAGAACATATAATACCACTTGGGGTTCCTGGATGGCATAGGTGGTTGAACGCCTGACTCGTGGTTTCCGCTCAGGACTCTCTCTCTCTCTCCCTCAGTCCCTAGACGCTGAGTGCACTCACTCACTCTCTCTCTCTCTCAAGTGAATATAATAATATAATATAATATAATATAATATAATATAATATAATATAATATAATATAAATATACCATGAGAAATGCAGTTATCTTTGTAATACAGAGCAGTCACCAGGAGAAAAACTGTTAGAACACTATGATGATAACCTGTGAATGAAAATGGTTAAAAAAACATATTTTATTTGCAAGTTTAATAAATTTTGTACTATTCCTAAAGGCCACACATCATTAGAGGCTCTAATTATAAAAAGCTGGCAATTTAAATATGGTTTTGTAAGAGATCACACTGGAGGGGTAGTCTAGTTTAACCCTTCACCATTAAATGTCACTCTTCCCACACCGAGGAAAAACCCTAGATGCCAACATGTGGACTCCAAGCCTAACTTCCCAGATACAGCTGACTGGCTCAGGGTGGACACATCATCCAAATGAGCCAATTAGACCATTTTCCATCTTTTTAGTTCAGTCCTTGCTCCATTCTTGCCCTTGGATCCCATGAGACTCTTGTATTCTTTCCTGATCCAGCCACTTGAATTTGTTTTTATCATTTGCAAAACCCTGACAAAAGTTTCCCTTTTCAAAAGCACTGTATGATGAATTTTGTCTCTTGTATTGCTCTTCCCTTGCCCCCTCTCCTGAAAAAAATAACTCTCAAAAAACGAAGACTGCAATGATCACTTCCTTTTATTAGTGGGGAAAAACCTGGCAAGGTCAAGTCTGGAGATCTCGAATCCAGTACCCATATTACCATTTATGATCTCTATGGATGAATAGAGAGAAACACTCCAGTTCAACTTTGTATTCACCATTAAGCTTTATGTACACTGGTAACAATCAAGTTAATTAAAACTATGTATCATTCTACACTAGCTATTAGAAATGTATTCCTCTTGGACCTCCTCAGGGATATTCTAAATCATTCAGTGACTCTGACACCAATGATCTACCACCTAGGATTGTTTCTATCACAAGAATCATCATATAAATAAGAACTTTAGCATTCTGGGTAATAATGCTCACCCCCGCCCCCTCCCCCAGAATCACTGCTATCAACACTCAATAACTAAGTCTGAGCCTTTGTTCCCAACAGAACAAATCCTTTCATCAGAGTAGCTGTAGTCACCTCAAAGCGAGAGGCTGCTTGCCATTCTGAACGCGAGCGCTGCCATGATACGTTTGAACCTCACACACAGTACTGTCAAATTCTAAAAGTGAATTCAAGCTGTAAAGACAGGCTGTTGAGAGAAGCCAGAGAGCACTTCAGCTCACCAGCTGTTTCCGGTGTGGGTTCTTGATAACATTTTAATCTATGCTGACAAAAGGACACATTACATCTTTAATGAAAAGCACTGATCCAACCAGAGATCAACTTTAATTCTAAAAGAACAGCCTTTCCAGTTCATCCTTCCCTGGGGCAGGGGAAGAAGGACATTCTTTAATTTTTATTGCTGTTGGTCCATAGAATGCGTGTAAAAACGCAAGGAAAAAAACCAAACAGATAAATATCTGACCACTTTCTGCACACAAGTTTTGGTTAACATATCCAAAAAAAGACCCAGGATCATGGTTTGTCATGGACAATCCAGGCACATCAAACTGAGGAACACAATATAGCAAGAATTTTGTTTCAGATGCCATGTTTCAGTATATCTTCACCTGAACTCTGAAACACAATGGATGTCACATGAATTTTTAAAAAGCAGCTGTGACAGTCCTCCTCTATTGGCAAAAACACCGTAGGTCAAATATCGTGGTATAATCAGGAGTCAAGTCCTAGAATAGCAGGACGACAGCACCGCCATCAGAATGGACAACAGCAGAGGAGGGTGGAAACTGGAAGAAACGATTTAGAGAGAAGTACAACTTTGCCCACCCTCACACCCAGCAAACAGACCAAAGACAGTCGTGTTAGAGGGATCTGGTATTTCAGGGTGTCTTAAAAACGTTAGTTAGATCCAACCTTTAAAACAACATCAAATGAATCTGACTGTATCACAAATGAATACAGTGTATGTAAGTACACTGAAGGGTTGGAGGGAACTAACCCTAGTTAGCAGCTTTGGAGGCAGTGTTCTTGAGTTGGTATTATAATGTTAAATTAAAATGGACCTATACACAAATACGTACTCTAACTGCAAAATTTGTTTCTCATAGGGACGTGGGTTCAGAAACTCCTCTTTCTCTCTCTACACAGACAAACACACACACACACACACACACACACACACACACACACACACACACGTTGAACAAGAAAGCAAATACACTGGAAGCAAGGAAGACAGTGAGCCTGGCTGGGGCTCTCAGAACCACCACCACCTTCCTAGATTCTTTCAAGATTCCAGATCAGATAGAGTGAGAAACACCACTCTGTCTCTCCACTAAATGCAATTACAAACTATGGACAGAATGTACAGATCAGGATTCTGAGGACTTTGAAAAGTAAGTGATCAACAGGCTGGTAGGAGAAGGGGACAACAGCATGGCACAGCAAAACACCAGAAACTTCACGCAGACCAGTGGTAGTGGCCGTGGGGGCAACAGAGGGGCAGTTCCCTGAACCTCAGAGGAGGGGAATCTTCATTGACCAAAGTAGTGGTAGTTCCAAGAGGATGGGCAAATCAGTGATGCTTTTTTCATTTCTCCATCCTCTTGCAACATGGCCCTGGACACAGATGTAATCCTGAGAAGTGCAGGGAAGACAGGAAAAACTGGAGCTTGCACTTTTTGGCTAGCAGACTGGGAAGAGTATGCCAAGGAGCCAGAATGCGGCTGTGACGTGACAGACAGGAGGGAGCTCAAGACAGCAATCCCGTAAAGTCATAAAGAACTGGTAGGTTCACCTCCAAGCTGAGTGTGATCTGAATTTCAACAAACTACCAATGCCTTGAGAAATGAACTACACACTGGCTGAGGGGTGGGGCATTAGAGGTCAGGTTCAATGATCACAGCAAAGGCAGTGAAAACTGAACTGATATTGGAACCACAGCCCATAAAAGCAGGTTGAAACCTGTAACCTGAACCTAACTTGTTAAAGGCCTGCTAACACAGAGCAAAACTAACATCAGTTTTCTACTTAAAATTTAAACAAGACCCTCAACTTTATAATAGAACATTCAACATGTCCAGATTAAAGCCAAAATTATTTGGCATTTCCTGGTAGGAAAACTTCAACTTGGAAGGGAGTAGACAGACAGTGACCTAAATACTGGACTTACGAGATAAAGACTTCAAAGCTTCTGTTAAAACTATAGTTTACAAAGTAACTGTGAACACTCATGAAATAAATAGAGTCTCTGCCTTTCCCCTTAAAAAAACATAAAGGAGCAAAGGGAAATGCTGGACTGAAAAACACAGTTAAATGAAATAAAGTATTAACTGTTAGATGCTATACAGAATGGAGATGACGAAGGAAAAATCCAGTCAGTTTGTAGATAGATCAACAGAAATTATCCAACAGAAAAGAAAAAAAAGACTGAAAAAAACCCAAACATATTCTCTAATATTTTTTGTCTAATAATTTTTGTCATCAGAGTCTCAGAAGAGAGAAGAGCATGGTGCTGAAAAAATGTCTGAGCAATGGCTGAAAACTTTCAAGAAGTTGTGGACATGAATTTACAGGTTCCAGAATCTCAGCAAATACAGCAGAGAGTAAGCTCAAAGAGATCCATGCCCTAACAGACAAACTGCTGAACTCTGAAGACAAGGGCAGAGATCCTGAAAGCAGACCACCTATAATGACACACTACCTAAAAAAACGATGGCTACAATGATTACTGACTTTTCGTCAGAAATCAAGGAGACCAGAAAGAAACAGAGCAACAGTTTTCAAGTCCTGAAAAAAAAAAGATTTGTCATCCAGTGAATTCTACATCCAGGGAAAATACTCTTGACAAATACAGGTAAAATACAGCCATTCTCAGAAAAAGAAAAACAGCAAAAACTTGTTGCCAGCACATTTACTCTACGAAAAATGGTAGAGACAAACGGAAAGGAACTGGTACCAGAAGGAAATGTGCAACATCAAGAATGAAGGAGAGTCAACAGAAATGGTAAATATCTGGATAATTACACTATTGTTCTTTTCTTAATTTCTGTAAAAATTATAAAAACGTTTTGAAATTTTCAGTGGGCTGCTACTATAGCAATGATTAGAAGGGTAATTAAAAAGCAGAGTGAAAAAAAAGCTGAAGTGAGGGGCGCCTCGATGGCTCAGTCCGTTAAGCATCTGCCTTCTGCTCAGGTCATGATCCCAGGGTCCTGGGATCGAGTCCCACGTCCAGCTCTCTGCTCAGCAGGGAGCTTGCTTCTTCCTCTCCTTCTGCCTGTTGTTCTCCCTGCTTGTGCTCTCTCTGTCAAATAAAACAAATAAAATCTTTTTAAAAAATAAAAAGCAGAATGATATAGGGGCACCTGGGTGGCTCAGTTAGCTAACCATACGACTCTTGATTTTGGCTCAGGTCATGATCTCAGGCTCGAGAGACTGAGTCCCGTGTTGGACGCCACACTGAGTGTGTATCATGCTTAAGAGTCTCTCTCTCTTCCTCTCTGCCCCTCACCTCACATGCACACATGCTCTTTCTCTTCCTCATTCTCTCCCTCGAACAACAAAAAAGCAGAGATAACCTAAGCAATCAGAAGGAAGGAAATAATAGAAATTTTTTAAATGTTAAAGAGAGGAAGGAAATGAAAGCAGAAATCAATGGAATTAAAAACAGAAAACGGGGGAATCAATCAAATCTAAGCCTAGTTCTCTGAAAAGATCAATAGAATTGATAAATCTCTAGCCAGACTGACTAGAAAAGAGAGACAAAAATTATCAGAAGCAGAAAAGAGGGGGTTATCAATAAGATCTAGCAGGCATGAAAAGGAAAAAGTAACACTTAAGAACAATTCTGCCCATGTAAATTCAACAATTTAGATCAAACGGCCTAATTTCTCAAAAATCACAAACTACCAAAACTCACTTAAGGAAAAAAAAGATAACTTCATTAATCTTCCATTAAAGAAATTAAATTTGTATTTAGAAAAACCTTTCCAAAAAATAAATTTCAAAAAATAAAGCCTGGATAGTTTCATTGGCAAATCCTACCAAACATTTAATAAAGACATAACACCAATTCTATAATCCCTTTAAGAAAACATAAGAGAAGGCACACTTCTGACCTCATTCTATGGGGCCAGAATTACCATGATACCAGAACCAGAGAAAGACAGTACAGAAAAAGAGAATTACATCAATATCCTTCATCAAACTACAATTAAAAATTATCCTCAATAAAATATTAGCATTAACAGAAATGTGCCACTTCCAACTGGAGTTTATGCTGGGAATTCGGGGCTACATTAATATTTGAAATCAACTAATGTAATTCAGCACATGAATAGACTATAATAAAAAAACCCCGCACAGGATCATTTCAATTGATATTGAAAAAGCATTTCAAAAATTCAACACTCATTTATGTTCAGCAAACTAACCTGATAAAAGGCGGCTATAAAAAAAATCCAGAGGTAACATCATACATTGTGGTAAAAGAATGAGTGTTTTCCCCTTAAGATCCACTAAGAACATGGTGAGGACATTTATTCTCCCTACATTATTCAACACAATACAGGAAATCCTAACCACTGCAATTAAATGAAAAAAGAAATAAAGAAGCATATGATTGCAAAGGAAGAAATAAAATTGCTTCTATTTGCAGAGAACATGAATTTTTACACAGATAAGGAATCCACAAAATTCTCAGAATAAGAAAGGTTGAAGAATATTAAGTTAACTCACAAAAGTCAATCACATTTCTGTATTGTAGCAACAGACATATTGGAAACAGAAATTTTAAAAATATATCACTCACAATAGCCCCCCCCAAAAAAAAACACCTGGGTATAAATTTAATAAAATACATACAGACTCTCTATGTTGGAAACTACAAACCCTTTGAAGGAAATAAAATGATATAAATTAATGGAGAGACAGCAGAGTTCATGGACTAGAAGACTCATTATAGTCAAAAAATATTAATTCTCCCCAAAATGAATTACAAACTTAATGCAGTTACAATCAAAGTCCTGGCAAAAGTTTGTTTGTTTGGGCTTTATTTTGTTTTTGGTAAACACAGACAAGCTGATTGTAATATTAATAGGGACTAAACAGGCAAACTAAGTTTAGTAAGATAATACACTAGGACTCACACTAACAAGAGACTTACTGTAAATCAAGGCTATGCTATTGGTGAATGGACAGATACAAAGATGGGTGGAACAGAACAGAGAATCCAAAAATAAATCCAGATATGGTCAATGGGTTTCTGATAATGAGAGCCAGTTTCTGGTTGTTGGAAAAAGAAGTCACAAATAAGCAAAAGAGGAATGAACCCTGTGCTAGTCATCAATGGGAAGTTATACATGCAGAACCCCCCCAATCATATACAGATAGATATGGAAACATGCAGAGATGTATATGTGCGCACATTTGTTAGCTGCCATACGAATACTTCCTAACTCCACCTGCTGAGAGGCATGAAGCATGACCCTCCTAGTAGCAATAAATATACCTTTATTAATAGGAACTAAGGCTCCTTGATGAAAGGGCTGATTCCAAGGCTGACATACAGAGAAAATAAAAAATGAGCCTAGAACATCTTATAGGATCAGAAAGTAAGACAGCGCTTTTAAAAATAAATAAATAAATAAATGGAGGTGTACTGAAGGATACAGAAGCCAACATGAGAACTCCCTGTGGCCAAAGCTGGAACAATCTGGGCAACAAAGTAAACACCAATAATACTGGGTTATAACACAAAGGATAAAATACATATCCATCAGTCTATGCCAAAATAAATTAATGGTAATATATAAATGAATAAATGAGAAGACAAATCTTCCCTACAGAAGAATTCCAATTCATAAATGTAGACATGATGAGGGAAATAGGAAACCACCATTAAACCATCACTGTTAACACTGCCATAGGCTAGATCTGCAGATCTAAAATGAGTGGGGAGGAGCTCCTGGATGGCTCACTGGGTCAAGCATTTGCCTTTAGCTTGGGTCATGATCCCAAGGTCCTGGGATCGAGCCCCATCTAGGGCTCCCTGCTCAGTATGGAGTCTGCTTCTCCCTCTATCTCTGCCCTTTCCCCTGCTCCTGCTCCCTCTCTCTCTCAAATAAATACATAAAATCCTTATAAAAATAAAAAATATCAAAATAAAATGAGTGGAAAATGTGGAGAAAAGGGAACCCTCTTGTACTGTTGGTGCAAATATAAACTGGTACTACCACTGTGGAAAACAAAAGGGAAATGTCTCAAAACGTTAGAAATAAAAGTGTCCTATAATCCAGTAATTCTACTAATGGGTATTTACCCAAACAAAATGAAAACACTAATTTGAAAGATACAGGCACCCCTATGTTCACAGCAGCATTATTACAGTAGCCATCATATGGAAGTAACCAAGTATCCATCGATAGATGAATGGATAAAAAAGGTGTGGCATACACACACACACACACACACACACACACACACACCATGGACTATTACTTAGCCATAAAACAGAATGAGAGCATGCCATCTGCAACAACGTGGATGGACCTAAAGGGTATTATGCTAAGTGAAATGTCAGACAGAAAAAGACAAATACTGTATGATTTCACTTACATTTGGAATCTAAAAAACAAAACAAATGAACAGATTCTTAAATACAGAGAACCAAACTGTGATTGCATGGGCAAAATAGGTGAAGAGCATTAAGAGGTACAAACTTCCAATTACAAAATAAGTAAGTTACGGAGAAGAAAAGTACTACATAGGGAATAGAAGCAATAATATTTTAACAGTGTTATTAGTGACAGATGGTAAGTATACTTACTGCAGTGAGCAATAAGTAATGTAGAGAACTGTTGAATCACTATGTTGTCTGCTTGAAACTAATAACATGATATGTGAACTATACTGCAATTAAGTAACATGAATGGGCAAAAAGAGAAAGAAGATATATGCACAGTCTGAGTGTCTCCCCCTAAACATGTATTCATTACCAAGGGAATAATAGTAAGTTTACAATGGCGGAATCTGGGGGAGACCACCTTACCCAAGTGATCAAGGTTAGCATCCCTTGTAATAAGCTATGATGACATCATGTATCCTGACAGCATATTGAGAAGGAAACACCACCTCTGCTCACAACCCCAAGCTAATCAAATGAAAATATCAGACAAACTCAAGCTGAGGAGCATTCTACAAAGTAAATGACCGGTAGTCTTCAAAAGTGTTAGGATTGTGAAAGACAAGGAGAGACCAAGAAACTGTCACAAATTAGAGAAGCCCGAGGGGACAGAATAACTGAATGTAGGATCCCACGATCCTGAATTAAATCTTGGGAACAGAAAAAGGACAAGGGGGTGGGGAGAACATGTGAAATCCAAATAAAGCCTAGTTTAATTAATAGTATCAGACCAATGTTAATTGGGCAGTTTTGATCATTGTACTATGATTATAAGAGGAAGAAGATGGGTTAAGGGTATCTGGGAACCTGCTCTACTATTTTTGTAATTCATGTGAATCTAAAAAGTTAAAAAAAAAAAAAAAAAGGAAACGTTTTCTTTCTAATTTATTATTAAACTGGCCATCTGAATACTGGATCATTTTTGTCTGTAGAAACATTGTATGTGGTGGCACCTGGGTGGCTCAGCTGGTTAAGCAGCTGCCTTCAGCTCGGGTCATGAACTCAGTCCTGGGATTGAGCCCCGCATCAGGCTCCTTGTTCAGTGGCGAGTCTGCTTCTCTCTCCCTGCCCCTCCCCACCACTCATTCTCTCTCTCTCAAATAAATAAGTAAAGTAAAGTAAAGTCAAGTAAAATAAAATAAAATAAAATAAAATAAAATAAAATAAAATAAAATAAAATAAAATAAAATAAAATAAAGAAACAAAACATACTTAGTGGTCAGGTTTATAGGATATCCTACAAAGTCTATTTAACTAATAATGGACTTTTTTTAATATACTAGGAGAAACTTATGTAGTTATAATGCTAGTAATTAGAAGATAATGGTGACGTAGAATAAAAAACTGTTTAAATTGTTGCTACATAAAGTACATTTAGGGAGACAGATGTTGCTATAGATGTAAAATTTCATGAAATCACTGAAGATTTTAGTGTACCCAACTTCACAATGGAACCCGGAAGGCGGCAAAGGACAAATGTGGGAAGTGCTCATGCCTGAATTCCTAGGGCGTGCTAACACAATTTTAGGTTTTTAGGTGCTTTTTTTTTTTTTTTAAGATTTTATTTATTTATTTGACAGAAACACAGCTAGAAGGGGAACACAAGCAGGAGGAGTGAGGGATGGAGAAGCAGGCCTCCTGCCAAGCAGGGAGCCCGATGTGGGGCTCGATCCTGGTGCTCCAGGATCATAACCTGAGCTGAAGGCAGATGCCTAATGACTGAGCCACCCAGGCACCCCCAGTTTTAGGTGCTTTTAATGCATGATCTTAGCTAATCTTCCTTATTACCTTGTGGGGGGATGGACTGTTAACTCTGTTTCACACATTAAAAAAAAAAAAAGTCACTGAGGTTTCAGGACTAATTTAAGGGGAGAATCAAGTTTCAGTCCCAGGTCTGGCTCATTTCAATGCCTCTTTCTCTGTATGTACTACATCGAATGGAAACTAAGTTTAGTCTCCTGAGATAAAGGGGCACATCATCAGAGGCTGAGAAGGAAAGACACCAAAGGTGCTGAGGATCATAAGAGAATCAGAAGGCAGAACTAGTTAAGTGTTAAAAGGTAAAATAAAGATGCTGGTAGAAGAGGTTTGATGTTCCTCTTACGCCGCAGGGTTGGGGGATGGGAAGGGATGTTACAGATGCAGCCCAGAAGAATCAGGCAGAAGAGCTGTCCTCTAGAGAACCTCTGAAGGTCAAGGAAGGAGCACAAGGAAGAATACAGAGCTGGTGCAGTGGTTGTTACACTTTTGCAAGTCCTGTTGCTCTGTTTGACTGGGGGAGGGTGTGTGTGCTGGTGCGTGTGTGTGTGTGTGTGTGTGTGTGTGTGTGTGACTCAATGTTTTAAATCACAATTAGGAGAGAACATATCTTTATTTACATCTTTCTAACCTAACACTTCAAATTAACAGCGGGAACATCAATCTGAGTAAAGGTTTACAAAATTAAAATGAGGTCTCTTTTTTTTAAGCCAAATATTGATGTCATTTCTTATCCAACTAATTAACCCGATGAAGCAGCTAAAGTCAGATGTCATTTCTGTAACTTCAAACAGCTCATTAGGACTGTTTAAATGCATCACCTCACTCATTCCAACAGTTTCTTTTGAATTTTATTTTTAAATTAAAGCAAAGCAGGAATACAACAGTATAAAGAAAACCCCATTATTCTGGTTAGACATTTTCAGATTTAAAATTGATAAAACCTCATGTGTGAGGGTTCTTATTATTCTGAACATATAACTGGGGTACTGAAAGGGCAGAAATTTTGAAGACAGGGAAGCAGTTTCAAATCCTACCTCCCTTACCGACCAGCTGTGGGCTTTAAGCAAGACGTCTTTTGAGCCCACAGAGTGAAAACCTACTTTAAAGGTTATCATGGAATTAACCAAGAAATACCTTGTGTATCTCTCAACCCTGCATAGTAGGCAGCAAGCCTTTAACACAGGAGTTGAAAGAAAGTAACCATATCACATGGTTCTTCCCACTTGGGCCTTAAACCATTATAATGATATGTAATCATTCAAATGACAAAAGTGACAGCTGGGCAACAAACAAGTCCAACCCACCAAAGCAATCTGTTCTGGTTAAAATAGCACCAGACAGAGCCCGGAGACATGGGCTTTAGTTATATTTTGACTGCTGCTCAGCCTGTGACCTCGAGGCGAGTACGCAATCTCTTGCACTTGCCACCTCCATCAATATGAATGGGACAGGCCTGTCCTGGTGCTTCCTTCTAGCACCAGAGTCCTGACAGCCCATCGTGCTATAATGTAGGGGGGGGGGGGCTGGGAAAGCATGGAGGGAGAAAAACTATAAAGGGATAAAAACTGACAGAATCTATAAGGAAAGGAAGGAGGAGGAAGCACCCTGCCAGTCCGCAAACAATCCGCAGGTGATCCCAAGCGCTTTGGGTCTCAAACTCTACAGTCACAGACACTGGTGGAAATAGTTTCCAGGGGTTTACAGGCCAAGGAGAAAGTGAGCATACCTTGAAACAGGCTTCTAGGCAGAATGTTCCTGAAAAGTCAAGGCCATCCCCTGTGAGGGCAGATTTATCTACAGACAGATCTCAAACCAGGAAGGGGTGGTTTACATACAAAAATGGGAAAAAGAATGATACTTTAGTTGCTATATCTGCTTCCATCTTAAAATTCAATACAAATAATCAGATGTTTTAAAGAATGTTTCAGTTTTAAATTTGGAAGTTTTTTATTCAGTTCCAATGCTCTTCACATTCTTAAACTAAGCAAACTGAGCTTACATTTATGCAGTGTTTATTACCGCCACGTTTCATCTAAAAACAACTGGCTGGATCTCTTTTAAATAGTAAATAGGGGGTGCCTGGGTGGCTCAGAAGGTTAGGCCTCTGCCTACGGCTCAGGTCATGATCTCAGGGTCCTGGCATCGAGCCCCGCATTGGGCTCTCTGGTTGGCAGGGAGTCTTCTTTCCCCTCTCTGCCTACCTGTGATCTTTCTGTGTGTCAAGCAAATACATAAAATATTTTTAAAAATAAAATAAAATAGTAAAGTAGGGGCACCTAGGTGGTCAGTCGGTTGAGCATCAACTCTTGGCTCCGGCGGAGGTCATGATCTCAGGCTCATGAGATCAAGCCCCCTGGCGGGCCTCACACTCAGAGTGGAGTCCACTTCGGATTCTCTCTCCCTCTGCCTCTGCCCCTCTCGCTTGTGCTCCCTCTCTCCCTCTAATAAGTAAATAAATCTTTAAAAAATAAATAAAAGAGTAAACTAAGATCCAACAAATCAAAAATCCCAAAATCCAGCATTTTCCTAGAATAAAAACTGTTTATTGGGGCACCCGGGTGTCTCAGTTGGTTAAGTGACTGCCTTCGGCTCAGGTCATGATCCTGCAGTCCTGGGATCAAGTCCCCTGTCAGGCTCCCTGCTCAGCAGGGAGTCTGCTTCTCCCACTGAGCCCCCTCCCGCCATGGTTCTTTCTCATTCTCTCTCTTAAATAAATAAAACCTTTAAAAAAAAAAAAGTTTATTGAATGGACTACTGCTCCTACCAAAAATGTGAGGAACAAAACATGTACAGACCCTCTCCCCTCCCCCATTTCTTTATTCTTTCTTTCTAACTTGGAAAGGAATGAACTTCAGTTGCCATCTCTACTCTCGGGGAAAAAAATAAGGGAGAAGGCCTATAATATACAACTAAATAAGAGACAAAAATAAACACGCTTTATCTGGCAGAGAAAGTCTGTTTGCTCTGGTCTAAACCCAGGCTCACATGCAAGCTAGGGGTCTTGGGATGGCCACCAGCCTTGTGGATTTAAGGTCAATCCATGAACTTCCTTCCACGTCCCACTAAGCCCTCACACTTCCTTCACACTGGCCCCCTGCTGGGCCAGTGCTCCACCACATGGCCCCATTTACCCTAGGGGCAGCTGAACCCCTTAACAAACAGACTCTTCCCCTCAGGGAGCTGTGAATCACACAAGGAACATGACCTTCAGCTGGGAAAGATGGTCAGAAACAAGGACAGCCCTCCATTCTTTAGAAACCCTGGAACAAAAGAGGGTTAAGAACAAAAGCAAGTCAAATCCTCACTGAATAAATGGCACTGAAACATGACATCAGGGAACTGACTTTGAAGGATTTTAAGTTTGTAATGGAACTTATCTTTTATCTTTGGGCAATTACCTAAGTGCTGAATCTCAGTTTTCTTATCTATAAAATGAAAACCATAACAGTACCACCTTCTAAGATTGCTTTCGAGATCTATATGGCTACCAGTAAGAATTCTAACACCTAGGTGGCTCAGTGGTTTAAAGCCTCTACCTTCACCTCAGGTCATGATCCCAGGGTTCTGGGATCAAGGCCCATGTCGGGCTCTCTGCTCAGCAGGGAGCCTGTTTCCTCTGCTCTCTCTGTCTGCCTCTCTGCCTACTTGTGATCTCTCTCTGTCAAATAAATAAAGAAAATCTTTTTAAAAATTACCTTAAAAAAAAGATTAAAAAAAAAAGAATTCTAAAAATAAGTGTTAAATTTTCTAAGTGACCAATCTGGAGGCATAGGGTACCCCACGCTGGAGCTTCAGGGTTAGAGAATGGAAAGAGAAGGGGCACAGATTTGACTTTTGTCCCCCACCCCACCCCATCCCCATGGGTAGTAGTGGCTCATTATAGTAAGGGCTCCTGATGGGGTGGGGGTTGTGAATATTGTTCAGGAAGGCCCTCAGCTCATCCCTAGTCCCCCTTACCCCTGCCTTAGACGGAGGTGGGATAGCCAAGTGTGACCTAGTTTTAGCAACTTGAGGCAACAGACATTAGGATTTGCAGCACTAAGAACGTAAGCTACAAGCTTGCTAAGGATCCTCCAATAGCTCTCTGAATTCCTTCCTGAGAGACAACAAAACAAGACTCTGGAAGACTGCCAGGCACCAAAAGCCAGCTCTATAGGATTCTAAAGCTCACTTACTTTGCACTAGTGACAGCTTCTGTTAGTGAACAGGGGGAGTTACAGAGAAGTGAAAGTTGAGTTCTTCCCCCAGAAGATCACAGAAGAAAGTAGAATTATAGGAAATAAGAGCCTTGGTTCTGCCCTAGGCTGAGGTCTGATAAACATGGAACTGGCAAGGAGAACTCTGTGAGTAGTAGGGTAACTACTGTGCATGACTTCTGTGAAAACAGAAATTCCATGACTGCCCAGGTAAACTTAACTTCCGATGACGCGACGCGTCGGGATTCTCCAGTCCTACAGAACCTCTCCAACTGAAGAGGGCTCTGTACATTTACAAACCTCTGGTTTGGCCTTTATCCTGCATCGTTTCTGGACCGAAAGATATTGAAGAAGCAGCTAAAACGCTTTGGTTGCAAAGTCAGAGTGGGCGAGCTATCTCTTTTAAAAAGCAAAACAAAATGAGGTGGGGTTATTTTTGACAAGGATAGTCCCAGTCAGTGTTGAAGACGGTGAGAGAGAGCGACGGTAGGTGTTTGACCTGCTTCCTGCAGTGTCTTCTATCAGCCACCAACCTCTAGTTTGACACACACATGACCTTTATCTGCACTCAGGAAAGCACGCTGTGTAGACTAAGCTGTCAGCCCTGCCTCCCACTCCCTAGCCTCCAACCCTACCATGGGATTCCCATTGTTAGGCTCCTCCTGTAGGGAAGGAGGCCCTCACCCCCATCAGGGGATCTCCCGTACAGTTTTTGCGCATCTTCTCCATTCTCCTCTCTGTTGGCTGGCCTCTGTTTTTAACTGGTTCCCTACTTCCTGATGGTATCAATCATTTGTTCACTAATGTATTTAACATAAACAGCACTTATCAATACATAAAGCAATGTTTTAAGGCACTAGAGAAATCAACTTATTACATGAAAAACTCTGAGGTGGAAGCTATAATCCTTACGGGTCTTTTTCAGATGAAAAAAGGGGCACAGAGAAGTTAAGCAACATCATTAAGATCACACAGCTTCCCCTTGGCTATAATGGGCTTCTGGCAACACTGTACATCATATTTTAGTTTCAGATCCCAATTCAAATTCCCAGCCACCATGCTCACTACTTGCCTTAATAATTAACACTTATACTTACTTAGTAGTTAGTACATTGCCTTTACTCTTGTAATCATCACTAATAATTAGCACAAGTACATTCAAGAGGCAAAATGAGCTCCATCAGATGTGATGAAGAAATCTCAGTTTTTGATTTTACGTCTTCTTCTAATATTGCAGTACTACGTTTTGATTTTACAAGGAATCTCCATAGTTGGGCTACATCTCACAATCACTGCTGGCTAGTCGGTGGCTGTGATATATCATTTCCTGTGCAAATCTACTAGAACTTGTACTTTGAAAGAAAAGCCTAGAGACAATGGTAGAGCATTACTGAAAAATGCTGTCTCAATCCCCAACAATGCTCTTGCTCTCACAGGGGACCATAATACATGGAACAACATGGACTCCATGACCATGTGCAAAAATAATGCAGAAGAGATCAACTTGGAAGGTAAAGAAGACTTAGAAACAATATAATCTATTTCACCTGCGTTCTCTTGTTTATATGGCCCAAGAATTTTCATCTACATCTAAGCAAGCCACAAAGAACTTATTTAACAAGTATAAAACAAGATTTTACGTGATAAAAAGCACTGCTGGAGTTTACTGGGTATCTCTTTTCATTCTTTCTTAGCTATACATAAAATAATAGCACCTCTTACAACTGATGCTTGTGTAAGATTTAATAAACTATAGAAACTATAATCATAACTAGCAGAAAGTTTCGCAGAGATGTAAGAACGTCAGGATAAGAGGGAAAAAAATCCTGTGAGGAAGTCCAGAGGCATAGATGCAAGTTCTCAGATAATAGGAGTCAATGTATAGAAAGCAGTATCTATCGTAACTAGGAATACCAACAAAATTTCCCCAGAGTTCACCAAAGAATTTGGGCTCCAGCAGCCCAGCTCCATGGATACCCTTCCTTCCCCATTCTCCTCTGGAAGACGGACGGAGATGACAGTCCTTCACTTGGTGCTGCTGCTGTGGGGCTCAAATAAGCCACCCAAGGAAAGCACAACACTCTACAAATTAATACTCAATCAAAGTTAGCTATTCCTGCAAGCCACCAATCAAGAAAATGCAGCTCTTCAAAAAGAATGGAAGGAGCAGATAAGGAAAGCTGCGACCTGTTACACCCATGCATGACTTCAACTTCTTCTGTGATCATGTTCTCTAATGACTGCTCACCCAGACACAAGCGATTTTTAAACAGACAGAGCCTTTCCTTATATCCTGAACAAAAGCAGCCCCCACTGCAGCTTTATTTCTCTGCTTCTGTAATCACATCCAGATCTGAAAGGGTTCCTTCTTCTGGCACAAGCCAACCCACATGGCAAATCTCTCCACGCACAGCCCACCCTCCTAACCCCATACACAAAGAAAAGTGCTCTTAAAGTCATCTGGGGAGACAATGTGCCAATATTTTTGCTTGCATTCCAAAATACAGCAAACTTCCTGTCCCTGGTGCAGCCTACCAAGTTCCTTGGAAAGGTCACAGTAATAGCACTGGAAGCAATTCACAACAAGCCCGGGAGCACAACCTCTGTGGCTGAACGCTGCTCCCATCCATTCCCTACGCAGGTGCAAACTCCAATTTCTCTCTGCAGCAGAGATCCCGCTGAAGCGGCTCGAGCTGTTCTATCAAATAGTAAACTAAATTACTCAACTGCTACATGAAAATCATTACTGACCCATCACTTAAAATAAATATCAGTACTAAAAATATGTTGTTCTATGTCATACTAAGGGAACCACTTTAGGGTTTTGATATCATAGGTATGACAGTCCTAGCTAGTTTTCAATTTTTATAGTCATAGCCATAACGTGTGAAACTAAGCTACATACAACAACACAATTTTTTAACAACCCGAAAAGCTAAGTATACCAAGATAGTAACAAAAGAATACAAACCAATTAACGTGCATTCATTGCAAAGATTCCATCTCAGCCCCTTATTCAGTGGATGACATTTCAGGGGAACCAAAGCTCTTTGAAATATAAAGTACATTATAAGAGATATTGATACCCTGAAATTTAAAACATGTTCTTTACAAAAAGAGCGGTATCACTGATCGCTGAACTAAGCATATCAAGGAACTAAAAAACATCCTGATTTAGTGAAAAATAAAAATAACAGAGGACTTTGTCAAGAAAATTTCATAGCACATGATTTGAAGAGCAGAACAGACAGCAAAGTTTCCCAAACTCAACTTTGGTATGGATGCAAATTTTCCGCACTTGGAGCATACGGGATGTGGCAGTTTCCAAGTCACCTGCATGTCTTAAGCTTTTGCCCTCTACGCAGTAGCTTTGTTCATTGTGCAGATAAAGAGGCTGATGGGAAGAGAGATGCTTTCATTAAAAGATCCCAAACAAATGGTCCCAGAAAAATGAAGATATTGTTCTAGAACAGAGACCAACTGTTCAGGTTAGCGGAGCGAGAGTCTTCAGTCCCACACTGTCTTGTATTGGCCTGTAAAAGAGAACATGCGAATTCTTCGGCTCACAATAGCACTAGGCTTAAAAAAAAAAATGGGCACTAATCAGTGTATGTCAGTAAGCTGAATCCCCCAAACGACCAACAGAAGACACAGATGAGTGGAAAGTGGAGTTTTTCTTAAAACTTTTCATGTAATTTCATGTGGACTAAAACACCAGAAATATTTTAAAGATAAAACAGCTGGGAAAAGATGGCTAAGCCATCATTTAAAAGTAATCCATACAGGGGCGCCTGGGTGGCTCAGTTGGTTAAGCGACTGCCTTCAGCTCAGGTCAAGATCCCGGAGACGTCCCACATCAGGCTCCCTCCTGGGCAGGAGGCCTGCTTCTCCCTCTCTCACTCCCCCTGCTTGTGTTCCCTCTCTGGCTGTGTTTCTCTCTGTCAAATAAATAAGAATCTTCTTTAAAAAAAAAAAAAAAAAAGTAATCCATACAAAAATCAACTCAAAATGTAAAGATCTGAACATAAGAGTTAACACTAAAAAACTCTAAGAACAACACGTAGAAATAAACTGTTGTGACCCTGGAGTAAGCAATAGTTTTGTTTTTTGTTTTTTTAAATATGTGATATTAAAAGCATAAGTGACAAAAAAAAAAATGATAAACTAGAAATCACCAAACCTTAAAATTTTGTGTTTCAAAGGCTGCATCAAGAAAGTGAAAAGATAATTCACTTATGGGGGAAAATATTTTCAAAAACATACCTGAAAAGGGCACATATCCACAATACACAAGAAAATTTTCACAATTCAACAATTAAAAGGCAAATATAACCTAATGAAAAATGGGCAAATAATTTGAATACACATTGCTCCAAAGAATATACACAAATGGCCAACGAGCACATACAAAAGATGCTCAACATCACTAGTGATGAGGAAAAGGCAAATCGAAACCACAATGAGATATCACTCCACACTCCAAACTATGGCTATAATCAAAAAGACAGACAATAAGAATGTGCAGAAATTAGAAAATTCATACCTTGCTAGCAGGGATGTAATACGGTACAGACATTTTAGGAAAGAGTCTAGCAGTTCCTTACATGACTCAACATAGAATTACCACATGATCCAGCAATTCTCCTCCTAGGCATATATCTAAGAGAAATGAAAACATGAACACAAGAAGTTGTACATGAATATTCCTATCAGCAGTATTCCTAAGAGCCAAACGCAGAAATAACACAAATGTCTGTCAATTGATAAACAATTCATACCACGAGATAGATCCCTACAGTGGATGACTATTCAGGCACAAAAAGGAATGACGTACTAACACATGCAACAATATGAATGAACCTTGAAAACATGATCCTATGTGAAAGAAGCCAGTCACAAAAGACCACCTATTGTACGATTCGTTTCATACAAAATGTCTAGGACAGGCAAAGTCAGACAGACAGAAAGTAGGTGGGTGGTTCCCAGCGGCTAGGGAGAGGAAGGTGAGAAGCAACGAGCTAATGGGTACAAGGTTTCTTCGAGTAGCGATAAAAATATTCTGGAATTAGGCAGTGGTGATGGTTATATAACTCCATGAGCATACTAAAAACAAATGAATTGTACACTTTCCAGGAGTGAGTTTTATGATTTGTGAATTATTCCTCAATAAAAAAATATTTTTTTTAAAAAAATCATCTAATCTGTGCAAATATAATGGGGCTCAGAGACAGGGGTCTCAAGTCCTGTTTATGTCCCCAGGCTTGCTAAATGCTGGTGTGTCTTTGAGCCTGTTTCTGTATATGTCAACTGCTTCGCCCGTGCTCTGGGATGGAAGGCCTTCCCCAGCTTCAAAGAGGTGATTCTTTGATCATGCCAGATCTCAAAACAGAGCAACAATTCCACTGCCTATTTGGGAGTCACTAGAGATTTTACATTCTATCCTAATTAAGGTGTACAGCCATCACATGAGCGTAATTGTCAAGAGAATCAATACGTCTAAAAACTAAAAAGATCCGAAAGGAAACAGTAAAACCAGCTGAACCAAAAAACCACCCCTGGAAAGCCCATCCACCCGGAAGTGCCAGAAAACACCCCAGTTCTTTCTACCCTACCCTGATAAATTACCCAGCACTGGCAAGGGAAAGATTCTCTATAACCCTTTTCCTACATGGACTGGTTCAAAAAATCTATACTGAATGTCTATGTTCTTATGGCACAAGCGTTGGAAAGGGTATGACTTTCAAAGGTTAATACAAGACCCCATCCAGGTAAGAAGTGTTCGAGACACAGAAGAACACAAACCAGCCCTCTTCAGCTGGCTGATTCCTGTCTGCCTTTCAAGACTCAGCACAGGCAACAAGTCCTCTGGCAGCATCCCCCCAACCCCCTTCCCAATCCCCGCCTTGATGCCATCCCAGATCACCACGGAAGGAAGCAAGCAACAGCCTGGAGGACTTCTCCACCTGGACTTCCCACCCACAACTCAGGCTCAGCATGCCCAAGCCCCGACATCACTGGTCTCTCCACTATCTCCCCCAAGACTGTTTTTGTGTTTTCATTTTGGAGAACAGCATCCCCATCCTTACAGATTAATGGATGCAGGTGGAAAAATGCACACACATTAGTAAAAAAGGATATATTATAAAACTTTTTGAAAAGATAATATAGCTTTCATTCAGGATCACACACATGAAAAGGCCAAAGAACTATTATAGACTTTCTGAAGCATCTTTCAGGAACAAAAGAGAATATATTAAAAAGTAGCATTATTATTATTTATGTGTAAAATAGTTCACCAGAAATACTTAACAGCAGTCTGCTCCTCCAAAGGAGTTACAGTTGGTCCTGAAACAACACAGGGCTATGGGTTCTGATGCTCCAGAAATAGAAAATCTGCATATAATTTCTGACTCCCCAAACACTTAATTATTAATAGCCTACTACTGACTGAGAGCCTTACTGATAACATAAATGAGTTAACACATATTTTGTATATGTCTTACTGCATTCTTTTTTTTAAAATATTTTATGTATTTATTTGACAGAGAGAAACACAGAGAGAGGGGGAACACAAGCAGGAGGAGTGAGAGAGGGAGAAGCAGGCTTCCCGTCAAGCAGGGAGCCTGATGCGGGGCTCGATCCCGGGTCGCCGGGATCATGACCTGAGCCAAAGGCAGATGCCCAACGACTGAGCCACCAAGGCACCTCTGTCTTACTGTATTCTTTTTTTTTTTTTTTAAGATTTATTTATTTGACAGAGAGAGAGAGATCAAAAATAGGCAGAAAGGCAGGCAGAGAGAGCTGAGGAAACTTAGCAGAGAGCCTGATATGGGCCTCGATCCCAGGACCCTGAGATCATGACCTGAGCTGAAGACAGGGGCTTTAACCCACTGAGCCACCCAGGCACCCCTGTCTTACTGTATTCTTAAATAAAGTAAGCTATAGAAAAGAAAACGTCACTAGAAAATCTTAAGAGAAAATACATTTATAGTACTGCATTGTATTTGTAAAACAAACAAACAAAAATCCACATATAAGTGGATCCAAGCAGTTCAAACCTGTGTTGTTCCAGGGCAAATATTATATCTTCCCTTAGTGCACCATTCACATTGTTGCTCGAAAAGCAAAAAAGAAAAAGAATGATAAAAATAAAAAGTTCTGTCAAAATTATTGCATATGATTAATATTTAGGATTCATGAATGAATCATTTCTTGCCTCTGAATATAAACCCGAAATCTTCTGATGACATATGACTAATTCAAAATGAATGGCTGAAGCTAAAGATTACTAGTTAAAATCACTGAAGAGTTATGTGTAAATGTAATTTAGTTTATTTTGTAGAATTTAATGCAGTCATCTTGCTATAGCGTAACAAATGATTTCTATCTCCACAACATGTTTAAAATCTCTACAGTAAATTCCAAACATTTAATTAGCATATATAATAATCCCAGAATCAAATCATATAGATGGAACTAGATTCATTTTTCTAGCAAAGAAATAAGGCCATGGTCACATGACAGAAATTACTCTCACAAATTATCATTTCACTAGAAAAACCATGTTATCCCAGGAAACGTATTGGTGAGGTAGAATATAAGGTGCTCATCAAAAGAATTGCTCCACAGTTTATAAAACACTTTGTTACAAAATTACCACAGCCTTCAAATTAATTCTATAACAGACGGGGATGCTGAAACAATGAAACAATGATACACAGAGCTACGCAGTAGAAATATCTGTTTTTTTTAAGTGTTTTTTGTTTGTTTGTTTGTTTGTTTGTTTTATTTGACAGAGATCACAAGCAGGCAGAGAGGCAGGCAGAGAGAGGAGGAAGCAGGCTCCCTGTCGAGCAGAGAGCCCGATGCGGAGGCTTTAACCAACCGAGCCACCCAGGCGCCCTCTATTTTTTTTTTAATACAGTAGTAATTATTCCTTTCAAAATACCCAAATATTCTCTCTATTTCTCAGACAGCAACATCCCCACAGGATCTATGTAAACCATGTATATATACATAAAATAAAATCAATCACCTCTATTATAGAATTCATGGTTATTTGCTGTAACAAAAGTTTTATTTTTATAAACCAGAAGAACCATGCTCTTCATTTTCGCTTCATTTCATATCATCATCACACATTACAACAAGACTAGGAGGGACGCATTGTATCACTTCACCTATGAACTGGCTGTCCACATAATGTACTATCCAAACAAGACACTTCAAACAGTGAGAGAAGCACTATCGAGAGTTATGCTGAGGGGCGCCTGGGTGGCTCAGTCAGTTAAGTGTCTGCTTTTGGCTCAGCCGGCTTCTTGGGATGGAGCCCCACCTAGGGCTCCCTACTTATAGGGGAGTCTGCTTCTATCTCTTCCTCTGCCCTGCTCTTCAACTCGTACTCTCTGTCTCAAATAAATAAGTAAATAATCTCTTTTAAAACACACACACACATTTATTAAAGCAACAACAACAAAAAGACTTATGTTGGGGCAGGAAGTACAAACTGGGACTATCCTAGACAACCAAGATCGTCCATACAAGGAGACAAATTCAGAAAAGTTCTTTAATTTCCCAACTTTACACACAGGGTCCAGAGGGAACTGAGGTTGAAACCCATGTCTGACTGGGGTGCAAAACAATAACCATTTCCAAAACAAAACAAAAATCAGGAGCAAGTCAACTCACGTAGTACCAGCGCTTGGGTTCCGTATGTTGCTATAATCATGAGCTCTGCAATATGACTTATACGGGCTTCTTGAGTTATTATCACTTCCACTAACACTTGCTCAAATCCCCTTGCAATTCCTATAGTTATGCTAAGGAACTACACATGGGAGTCAAATTTTCAAGACATTAGGAGGAAGAAACACTACAAAGTGAAGAATGGAAACAAAAATCTCACCCTGGTGGGTGTTACAAAGCACAATCTTCCAACAGTTACAAGTAGCAGTATCTTATTGAGGACCGTTTACCATGTACATCACCCCAGGAGGCTTGACTGCCCCAAGACATCAATGGCCCTAATTGTATTGTATGCACAGAGAGCACTAAGTACATGCAACTTTGCTGCCTTCACAACTACATAGGCTGTTCCAACCACAAGCATGAACAGCACACACAACAGCCTCACACAGATTAACCGTGTCTATGACCATCTCATTTACATTCAGTAGGAAGCTGTGGGTGGGTTTCCCATAATTCATTTACATTTGCTATACAAATTATTCCTCCATGTTTTAAGCCAAAGAACCCTAAGACAATTTTTTTTTCCTGGCTGAAATTTGGTATGTATAGCTCTGATAAGAAAGACATTGGTTAATTTAGCTATGTCAAAACATTCAACTGAATTCTCTATTTTCAAATTTTAGTTTTGCATATTTAAAAGCTTATCAAACAAAACTGTTCATCATATAAATTTCTAAGTCATAGTCGAACTGATCCTATGATACATACTCCTCTCTATACTATAAAAATCTTTTCTTGGCTTTATAGAAAAGTAAACTTTTTTAAAACATTTTTTAAAAAAGATTTTATTTATTTGACAGGAAGAGAGGAAGAGAATCTGTGTGTGTGCATGTGGGGGGAGGGGAGAGGGAGAGAGAGAGACAAGCAGACTCCCTGCTGAGGAGCCACCAAGGGCTTTATCCCAGGACCCAGAGATCATAACCCAAGCAAAGTCAGAAACTTAATAAAGAGCCACCCAGGTGTCCCAGAAAGTAAACTTTTCAAAAGGGGAAATATACACACACTAACGCAACTTTTTCCTTATCATATCGATGTAGTGGTGAAGTCTAGGTAACTATATTTGTTTTACAGAAATCAATGAATGCTTTAAATACCTCTCAGGATTGGTAAAGATTCAGTTCTCTTTCTTAAATCTTCCAAATCTACCGTACTAGTTGTAAAAAAAATGATAGAATGCTAGCACTAAGATACAAAGTACTAAATTTTAAGTTTCTTGAGGATGGAGGACTTAGACTTGGTTGTACCTCCCACCTGCTTTACACATCACAGGCATGATCTCAAGACTGCCATTTCTATTTCTAGACAGTTCTTAGTGACGTTAATGAAAAGGGGCACTCTGGATAATCCAGGAAACCATATAATTTAGAATTTATGTTGCTGAAATTCATTATGTGTAATTACTGAGGCACTTTTGCTTTCCTGATTCCATGCTACGTAGTGTTATACTAAGTAATTTAGTCTGTATTGGCAAAGCGGGCTCGGAGAGGGCATTGGAGAACCTGGCCTAGGATGAAAATTATGCTGTTTCACAAATTAAGTCAGGATACAACCAATAAAAATTGTACATTGTGTTGCTAAAGGGGTTTATTTTGGGATCTCTCTTGCCCTATTTTCAAAGAGATATGTACCATTTATTAAATCCACTGTTAAACGAGTGTACAAGAGACTGGTCCTATGCCCACATTAGTTTCTCCAAATATACATGCATCTCTACTTTCACCTATGTAAATAAATAACACTAATCTCAAAGAAAATTGAGGAAGAGCAGATGGTTTAGGATAAGGGTTGTCAAATTTTTTTCTGTCAAGTGCCAGAGAGTAAACATCTTAGCCTATGTGAGCTGTACCATCTGTGCCCTAACTACTCAACTCTGCTGCTGCTGAGCCACCACAGACACTATCCAATGACACGGGTGCGGCTGTCTTCTAGTAAAACTTCATTGACTTAAGCAGGCAGCGGGCGGACTTGGCCACGCCTTAGGTAAACTCATTGATATTTTGGTGGGGGGGGCGGAGGGGGGAGCAGATGGCGGTGCTCAAGTGGAGCAAAACCAGATTTGTGTGCATAGCACATGTTTCCATTTTGAGAAGCCTTCCCTACTACTTCTCACTCCCGGGCACCTCCCCCCTCCCACACTGGTAAAATTCCATCCGGAAAGGTAACTAGTAAATTGAAGATTTTAGGATAAAATAATGAAATACTACGATGAGGTGTGCCTTTCCATTCCTAATGGCATCAAGTGGCCGTACCAGGCTGTACATGCCCCATGGCAAGCTGGCAACCACATGCCGTGCACTGACTGGAACACACTGGCTCGGGGTTCTGAGTCCCTGGCTTTGGGAAAGAGATGGGGCGGACAAGAAACCCTTTGAAGTTATGTGAAAACCTCTGTGTTTACACACATGTCTATTTGCAGCTTTCATCACATCTCCAAAAAGTTAAGCAAGAATCACTGCTAAAGTTGTTCTAATCAATACTAAATGTATAAATACCGTCCAGTAGAGATGAGAACTGGGGAAGAAGGGGATGAACTGCTGGTGTTGGAGCCTAAGTATGAGCACATGCCCTGATCACACATCTCTCCTGTTCTTGTCACTTCTGATGGCACCAGCCTATCTTGGTTTCCACAGTTTTGCATGGATTCCATAGCATTTGCTATTTCACTTTGTAATTGTAAAAGTCAGTATGCTTCAGGTTCAGGTTCAGGATAAGGACTTGTCTACAAGTGTGGGCTCTGTGATTGATGCACATCAGAAGCAGAGCCTTCCTGGGAAGAAGGTTGGAGTTTTTTACCAAGTCTCACCCCAAGGTAAATGAAGAATATTACTATACTTATGAGTTTATGTATATAAAAATCATATACATGAATGTACGAATGGAGGCAATTAGAGAGCCAGGTTTTACCCGTCGCATTCCACCCCAAGTATTTCTTTTTGCAAAGGATGAGAGAGGAAGCCACCAAACATTTAAAAAATAGAAAACCTGGGTGCCTGGGTGGCTCAGTCGGGTGGGCATCTGCCTTCGGCTCAGGTCAACATCCCAGAGTCCTGGCATCGAGTCCCGCATCTGGCTCCCTGCTCCACAGGGAGTCTGCTTCTCCCTCTGCCCCTCCTCCCAGTTGGGTCTCTCAATCTCTTCTCTCTTTCTCAAATAATAAATATATTTTTAAAAATAAAATAGAAAGCCCACCTCAATAATTCCCAGTATCCAATTTCGTTCCCATCATCTATTAACAGTTCTGTGGGGGCTCTTGTGGCTTTCATGACTTCAATTAGTGCCACCTGGCCCATCCTGGGTACCTGGCCTATTAGTGGTTCAATTCCAATAAAGATGACTGACAAAAGGGTTTCTCATTCCATAACATGCAATATGAGTGGGAAAAGACTCCTGCTGGCCTGAGAATTGGGAGAGGCAAGCAGAAGAACCGTTAGAAGTTAGAACTGACTAGCTGCTGGCTTCACTTTCCAGCTTCAGCCAACTAGTGCCCTTCTCTCATCTTCTGTTTCTTGTAGGCGCCTTATGTCAAAGAGTGCCTGCGAAAAGTAAATGACGTAATGTATACAATGCGTTGACCAACAACTAGAACCATAATTAGTCCTCAATAAATGTTAATTATAATCATCATCCAGGAGTAAAGACCAATGGTGTTACTTGTCTAGGGAATACAGAACAGTTATTTTTAATAGGTTTATATGTCTATTGTCAAGGTAAAAGCTATAACTTCCTTCTCCTTCTCCCTCCTTCTCCTTCTCCTTCTTCTTCCTCTTTTAATCCTTCACAGTTTAGTGCTATCAAAAAGTAATCTATGAATACTTGTTCACCTCGAGTGTAAAGAGCAGAATTACCATTTTACCATCACTACTATAATAATTCTGCAAAATCCCCTTCAAAGACAAAACAGCGACATGCACTAAACCAGGTTTGTCTTTTCATTTTCCTGAGGGGTGCATAATCCTGAAGGGGATTTGGGGTAATCACATTATGTCTACACAGAAAGTCTAAAGAATGAGTAATTTAGGTATAGACCCCAATGGAGGTTGGACAGGCAAAAGCACAAGAACCTTTTAAGAGAATGGAGAACAGAAAAAGCATGTCTCCTTATGTAGATGCCCTGGCCAATGGGGAAAAGTGCTATTAACTACCTCCCTTTGCCGGTAATTGGAGCTATAAAAAAAGCATCATTACAGCAAGGGTAAGCCCGTATCTTTCTGTCTGAGGCATAAGCAGTCAGAAATTTTATAAGGATTCTAATTTTCTGAGTACTCAGCAATCTTAGTATCAATCACCTTATAGCTTCTTCAGATCAAACTACAACTATCCTTTGCAATACGTTTTCTTCCCTGCTTGGTCAGAAAATTGGCTGAAATCCTACTGCAAAATCTAAAAGCACCTTTTAAATTACTAAATGCAAGTCAGCGATTTTGGAGTCTGAGAGAGCTAAATTCCGTTTAAGTGATTAATTCAATTCCTATGCCAACAGTTACTTAAAATTATTTAAAAGTTGTAACAAACTGCGAAAAAAAATACCGCTTAGGGTTGCAATATTCGTGACCACAGCTTATTAACCTTGATCTTTTACCATCATTAGCTCAGCTTCTATTCCCTCCTGACCAATGTCATTCACTCCTATGGCTTGTTCTATGACATTTACATTGAAATCTTCCAAGACTATTTCTCTAGCCCTGAACTCTGTCAAGATGCAAGCCCTCCCTCCAAAAAAAATAAATAAAAATAAGATGCAAGCCCAGATTTCTAATTCCTTCTGAACTAAATTTCCCTGAAATAAACACCTCAAGTTTAACATTTCCACAAATGAGCATGCTGCCTTTCCGCATCTCCCCTCCCAATGACCACTGCAGTCACATTCCCAGTGCAGAGAAAGACTGCACATCTCTACCCTCTTGAAAGTTAGGTGTGGCCGTAAGATTTGCCACTAACAATGGAGTGTGAGAGGGACATGAGGGACATCACTTCTGGGTAGAAGCTTTGACCAACACATGACCTACCATATTCTTTCTGGTGCCCCCACAAGTGTGGAAGCATGCACGAGGACGTCTGGGCTGGGTCCTGCAGTGAGGGTGAGAACAGAGCAGAGTCCCCAGCCAAATCGTCACAAGCATGTGGCACAAGAGGGAAACCGCTGCTGCCTTAAACTAGTCCCATCTCAGCGCTGGTACCACAGCCTACCCTGGCTGATGCAGCCACCTGTAACCCGCTACTGTGATCTCTGGTAAGGGCATCAGCACCCGAGCCAGTGAACTCGGGACTACTGAATGCTTCCCTCTTCCTCATAGCCCCCGTATCCAAACGTAAGTCCTGGAAATCTCATCTCTGAAGTATTTCCAGTTCACCCCGTCTATGTTCCCACTGAACTAGTTTTGGCGAGAGGCCATCTTTCTCCTTGATTACAACCCTATAGCTTCCAAATACTGTCATTCCAGTATTCCAAACTTTTCCTGCCCTAAACAAGCTTCCAAATGACACCACAACCATCTTTCTAGAAATTAAATATGGAGTGCTTCCCATACTGAAAGCCCTTCAACATTTTCCCACTGCTCATATCAACAGACACTTGAGGAGCACTTTTGTAAACAAGCACTGTGCTTGGTACTCTGGGAACAACGATGAGTCATTTGCTTAACACTGATCTTCAGACTAAGATATGGTGACATGGCTAGTTATAGAATGTGTTGCTCAATACTAGTATTTAGTAAAATATTAAAGTTTCTTAGATAATTTATTCTTTAAAAAGAGATTTATTTATGAGTGTGTGTGTGTGTGTGTGTGTGTGTGTGCGCATGCGCGCATGTGAGTGGAGGGAGGGGGAGAGGAGAAGCGGACTTTGGAGTGTGTGGGGGGTGAGGGGTGGGGTGGGGTGGTTCCAGGCCACCACCCTGAGATCATGACCTAAGCTGAAACCAAGAGTCCAAAGCTTAACTGGCTGAGCCACCCAGGCACCCCTAATTTCCTAATTTATTCTTAAAATAAACACTAGAGTGTACTCAAGTTACTCTGTGAAAATGTGCCTAACTCAAATTCTATTTTTTTTTTTTAAGAGAGGGTGGGGGGGGATCCCAAGCAGGCTCCATACCCAGCATAGAGCCCATGTGGGACTCGATTTCAAAACCCTGAGATAACGATCTGAGCTGAAATCAAAGAGTTGGACGCTCAACTGCCTGAGCCACCCAGGCGCCCTGACTCACTCAATTTCTAAAATGTTTTGAGAGAAAGAAAAAGGGATAGGGTTTAGCAGGGCAAGGAAGTGCACAAAGCCATAGATTCTATAGTGAGCCTCTCTGAAGACTGCTATTGACATTAGTAGCTTACATGTTCTGAGGGTACATATCACTGTAGTTCATTATTTACTAATTTTTATGTTGGAGTTTATCAAACTTTCAGACCCAAGTGGATTCTGTGGCAGTTCACAGGCAAAGCCAGTTTTACTGCATTTTGCTTTGTTGTGTTTTGAAGATACTGCATTTTTTACAGATTGAAGGTTTGTGGCAACTCTGCCTTTGAACACACCATTCTTCCAACAGCATATGCTCACTTCGTGTCTCTGTGTCACGTTTTGGTAATTTTCACCACGTCACATTTTTCCATTATTACATTTGTTGTAATGATCTGTGATCAGTGATCACGACTCTCTGAAAGCTCAGATGATGGTTAGCATGTTTTTGGAATAAAGGACTTTGTAATTAAGTGATGTACATTGTTTCTTTAGACATAACACTTAACAGACTACAGTATAGTATAAATAATAACATTTAGACACACTGGGAAACCAAAAAAATTCATTGACTGGCTCGATGGTGATATCGGCGTCATTGTGGTGGTCTGCAGCCACACCTGCAGCAGTTCGGTCAGGCTCTGCCCGTATTCTGTTCTAACACCCTCTGGTATCTGTGTCCTGGAAGGGGGGCAAAAGGCTAAGAGCCATCAGTTTAGCCACAAGATAAAGGTCAAACTTCAACATGTTATAGCTCTTCAAAATCTGCTTCCAACTTGCCTTCGGGGCCTCATCTCCTATCACCCTCCATCAGCTGCCTCTGTTCGGGATGTTCCTAACCTCTGTTGGAAACAGCATTACCCTCTTCCAAACCCACCAAAACTCTACTCAGTCTTCAGGGACCAGCTCAGTAGCCAATTAACATTTTCTGTGAAACTTTCCTCAAGAGCTCTTGGCAATTTTAAGCTGACCTTTAAAAGAGAGCATTTTGATGCTTATTACAGATTAACAGTTGTGTTAAAATAGACAAGATGCTAAGTCAAAGAGCAGTCAATAACTGCTCCCAGCAGGCCTCTGAACTCTAGTATCAGAACTACACTTACGCACCTTCATGTTCCCAGCACTTAGTACAGTGCTTGGAAGACAGCAGTAGGCACGGGATCCATAGCTGTTAAATGAATACCGTTATGAAAACCATATTCCATAATCCCACCTGTGCATCAGCCACTGATGGGTGCTAGGGTCAACTATTATTTTGAAAATCTAGAAAAGGTTATATATTTATAACGTCTAACTCTAAAAGATTATCTGTCATTTTTTAAAACTACAGGCTAGCAAAATTGTGTATTTACGTATGTGTGCTTCCATGCATGTGTGTATTTATGTGTGTGTAGTAGTTTCCTTTGACTGCCATAATAAATCTTCACAAACTGAGGGACTTAAAACAATAGAAATTTGTACTGTCACAGCTCTGGATGGCTGAGGTACAACATCAAGCTGTTGGCAGTGCTGTACTTCCTTGAAAGGCCCCAGGGGAGATGGTGTTTGCTCTTTCAGCATCTTGTGGGTTCAGGCAATCTGGTTTGTGGCTCCTTCACTCCAGTGTCTACGCCTCCTCTTCTGTTTCAAGCCTCCCTCTGCCTCCTTCCTATTGGAATGGCACTTGTCATCGGATTTAGAGCCCACTCAGGTAATCCGGGATGATCTCATCCCAAGACTTTAATTACACCTGCAAAGACTCATTTTCCAAATAAGGCAACAAATTACCTTACAGCTATTTGGACGAGGACACATGAAGCCACCACTCAACCCACTACACTGTGAGTGTATATGTGTGTGTTGTAGACTTTGCCAAAGAACAGCCCTCAAACCAGGCTCGACTGCATATGTACCTGTTGCCAAGGTGACAGTATGGGAACTGCTGGGTGCTGGGAACACCTTGATGAACATGAAAGTCAGCACCTGCCCCCATGGAGGAATCAAGTTACTTTTGGACGGCCTGGGTGGCTAAGTCGGTTATGTGTCCTCCTTCAGCTCAGGTCATGATCTCAGGGTCCTGGGATTGAGGCCCACATCAGGCTCCCTGCTCCACAGGAAATCTGCTTCTTCCTCTCCCTGCTCATGCTTTCTTGCTCACCGCCCCCCCTCAAATAAAATTAAAAAAAAAAAGAAATCAAGTGATTTTTTTAAAGTTGAAAGATGTAGTATAAGGGGAAATTATACCATGGTTATATAGAACAGGGAACCTAGCCTTACCTGTTGTTAAATGTTAAATGTGACCCTGATATTTTCTCAATCAGAGATGGGTAGTTCAGAGAACATTCCTCAATTTTCAGCTTAGTAATCTAAGTGTTGGAACATCCACTAAAAGTCCTTTTTTCCCATGGGTGCTTCATACTTTAAATTATCTGCCTCAAAGATACTCCATGGAACTACGACAGCTCGCATAATTAAGGACGCCATCCCTTGTAATACAGTCATTACCTCACAACAATCAAGAAAGAATAAACATGGCTGATTAAACTATGACATGTCATTAATTATAAGATGCATCCCAATTTCAGGACTATTAAAATGCATACTTTGGAATCAGTGAAATATGTCCATTTCCATTTTCAGATACATTCTCACAACACATCAGGACAAATTAAACAGCCTTTGATTAAACAGTATCACCAAATCTCAAAGTTCTTCCAGCAAAATTTTAATGCTGAATTGACTTCACCCACACTCAGAATTTTTTCACCTTCTTTCCATGAGGTTAATATATGTAAATATAATTCAGTAAATCCTAAAATAAGACATAACCTCATACATTGAGTCTCCTCTGAGCTTGAGATAATTTGAGAAGTCAGAGATTGGGAAATAACTCTAAAACCCTTGAACTGAAAAGAAGGAAGGAGTGGCTGCTGGAATTATCATTCCTTCCTTGCCCAGAACTTGCTAAAAGGTCACAAGGTCAAGAACAGAGTGCAGGAAGCTGTGTGTGTAGTGGGGCAGGGCTTGCAAATACTTTACAGATAAGCTGGAGTGTCCCCCAAACCGTGTGCCATACGTCCTGTGAAATGTACCATGGGAAGAGAAGACAGGAGGCCTGCTCTCAGATGGCTTAGAAAGACATACCTAAAAAGAGAAGTGATAAAACTTCTATGCATACCTGACTCCGACCTATTAAGTTCCTCATGGAATTCAGGATTGAGATTTTGTTGTAGTTTTATACAGAGGTCATACAGGAGAAAAGGTTTCAGAGAATAATCTGTTATGAGTCTCCTCCCACACTACTTATTTTCTCTCTTTATGCAGTCTGGGTTTTGACATTGAGATATAAGGCCCATGTTGCCCTCTGTTTTTCCTAAAATGACTTAATGTTGGTCCTTGCATGTGAAATTAAGAGGACTCAGAAGGAGAGTGCCATCAAAGATTTTGTGGGAGGTAAGGAATATGTAAGAGAAATTTACTTTAAGTCTTAAAAATGAACAGGAGTGGCCCATTATGAAATTTTTAAACATATACATACATTAAAAATGGTGTGTGAGAAGCGCCTGGGTGGCTCAGTTGGTTAAGCAACTGCCTTCGGCTCGGGTCATGATCCTGGACACCCAGGATTGAGCCCCACATCGGGCTTCCTGCTCGTCGGGAAGCCTGCTTCTCCCTCTCTCAGTCCCTCTGCTTGTGTTCCCTCTCTGGCTGTGTTTCTCTCTGTCAAATAAATAAAATCTTAAAAAAAAAAAAAAAATGGTGTGTGAGGGGTGGCTGGGTGGCTCAGTTGGTTAAGTGTCTACCTTCAGCTAAGGTCATGCCCAATGCTGGGCATTGGGCTCCCAGCACAGTAAAGAGTCTGCTTCTCCCTCTCCGGCTTCCTCCTACCCCTGCTTGTGCTCCCTCTATCAAGTAAATAAATAAAATCTTAAAAAAAAAAAAAAATAAGGAATGATGTACGAAAGGGGCACGTTGCTGACTCAGCTGGTGGAGTGTGTGACTCCTGATCTCAGCACTGTGGGTTTAAGCTCCACGCTGGGTACAGAGATTACTTAAATAGAAAAGAAAATAAAAATAAGAAATAAAAGAACAGTGTGTGAAAGTGTGCCCCTCATCCAAAAAATAATGGAGGAAATATCCTCTCAATTAAGTAGTCTAAAGTTGAGTGCAACTTGCAAATGCTTCTTAAATTCTGAAAGGCACATTATCTGCCTCTCTCTCTCTCTCTCTCTCTCTCTCTCACACACACACACACACACACACACACACACACACACACACACACACGAACAGCAGCTTAGTAAAGTATCATTTTAAAGCAGATTCTTCCCTGGAGAAATCTTATTGCCAAAGCATCTGGACTATATTCCAGAAGGCATTTAACAAGTTACTATCATTTCCCAGACTCACCAGGGTAGCACTGGCTTTAAAATCAATTAAAATTTTCTTTAGAAAAACAAATCTCAGGCCTCCCACAGCCATTGGAAAAAAAGAGTAAGTCCAGATTGGGGTGGCCCTAGCCACTTCTCTTTGTGGAATAAAGGATTGTTTTCAGATTTCCTTAACTGCAAGTATTCTTAGATCACAGTCCAATGCATTCCCTGAAAGACAGGTGCAGTTGAAATGTATTTTTTTCTACTTTTAAGGAGAAAAATAAATTTGACAAAGATAGTTCAATTCAGTAGTTAAGTAAACTTTTGAGTAAATGGGCTGGAATAACAGCAGTCTGGAAGAAAATAAAAATCTAACATCATATGCAAAAATTAATTCCAGACAGATTAAGACGTAAATAAAAAACTTTTAAATCCTCCTAGAATTATTTAAGAGACTACACATATATTCTGGGGGTCAGGAAGATCTTTTTAAGCCACAAGTGAAAACAAGAGACTTGTCTGCCCAAATAAAAATTAAAAACTCTGAAATGGATAAATATAACATAGTCGATAGATAAATAAAAATAAGGGGAAATCTCTCTATAATATACAAATAGCATCTGGAAATTGGCAAGAATGAGTCAATAACAGAAAAACCAGCAAAAGTACGATTTCAATTTGCAGAAGAGTATTCTAAGTGGTAAACAAACACATAAAAAGAACACAAAATCACTGATAGCCAGGGAAATATAAATTAAAAGAGCAGTAAGATCTCATTTTGTATCCATTAGGCTTGCAAATATTTTTTTAAAACTTTTTAACAGCTAATGTTGTTGGAGAACTGGTATTCTCACACATCAATGACGGAAGTGAGTATTGTTACTGACTTTTTGGATAGCATTTGGCAACATCCATTAAACCAATTCCACTTCTGTGAGTTGCAACACTGAGATGGAACACCCACCCCTCCTATATTTTCTCTAAAAATACCTAATTTTGATCTTCACATGTGTGATTAAGAGAATTGGTAAGACAGTGCTATCAAAGACGTTTCAGGAGAGGAAATAAAAGATATGACATAGAATTCACAGACTTCTGGGGCGCTTGGATGGCTCAGTGGTTAAGCCTCTGCCTTCAGCTCAGGTCATGATCCTGGAGTCCTGGGATGGAGCCCCTCATCTGGCTGGCCGCTCGGCAGGAGGCCTGCTCTCCCTCTCTCACTCCCCCTGCTTGTGTTCCCTCTCTGGCTGTGTTTCTCTCTGTCAGATAAATAAAATCTTAAAAAAAAAAAAAAAAAAAGAAAGAAATCACAGACTTCTATAGAAACAATGAGCAAAATAATGACAGGTATATTGAGGTTTAGTGAAGTATAATTTAGGGGCTAATAATTAGAAACAAACTAAACAGGTGCCTGGATCCCTCTGAGCAGGGAGCCCAATGGGGGACTCAATCCCAAGCCCCTGGGATCATGACCTGAGCTGAGGGCAGACACTTAACCAACTGAACCACCCAGGTGCCTTTGTATCTTCCTGACAGACTCAAGAAAAGCAGAGTGAGCAGGGTATCTGGGTGACTCAGGGGTTAAGCATTCGACCCTTAGTTTCCACTCAGGTCATGATCTTGAGGTCCTGGGATCCAGCCCTCTGTGGGGCTCCACCCTCAGTGAGGACTCTACTTGGAATTCTCTATCTCCCTTTCCCTCTGCCTGCCGCCCCCCACATTCATTCTCTAACAAGTAAATTAAAAAGAAACAAAACAAAAACATGAGTGAGAGTGAGGGGTAGAGCAGGGAGAGAGACAGAGAGGGAAGGAGAGAGAGAGAAGACTAGAGGGAGGAGTTAAACAATTCATAAACTACCCCACCTACTGTAAAGTTCATCTGAGGCGTCTTCTTTGGCACAATAATCTTAAAGTCATCTTGTCCTTCACTTTTAGCAACTCTCACCTCAACCCACTGATAAACAGAACTGTTCAGAGTCGTCTGTGCCAAGCCGGTAAAGGGAAACATTTTATTCCCCATCAATCACTGCCCATATAAAGAGAATTAAACTGGGCTTTTTCTCCTTATCAGTGGTTCCCTTCTTAGGCATCACACTGAAGCTGACACTGACACAGATATTCAACAGAAGAAATGAAATGACACTCAAGCCATCTCGTTTGCTTCTCTCCTTGGTTGTCTGGAAGCTGTCTGTGAACCTCTATTATTTATTCTCTCACATCAGCACTCAGGCTCTAAGCTTCAACAGGCTCTCACATTGCTGTGGTCTACCTTTTTTAAAAGAGAGAACAGAAACGCCAACTTCCCCAAATGTAGTAAACTTGTCAACTTATTCTTAGCCCTGAAAATCAAATAGTGATGGACTTTATTGGTTAGCTTAAGTTTCATGCAATGCACAGGAACTTATCAACAAAAAAGTATCTGTGGGGTCCTCTCCATAACTTGAATTCATGTTGTGAACACACAGCATGGTTTTACCAAGACTTTCATGAGATTATTTTATTTTATGCAGTGAAAGAGGATTCCTTCTCTCAGAGGACTGGCCACAATGCAACAATGAACATAACACTTAAAACCAATATCCAGGTTGATAAAGAGAAGCACCGCTTTGAAAAACTCTAACAAAAAATGAAACAAAGGGCTCATAAAATTCAAAAATATGATAAAATTATTGGTGATATTCTATTAGTAATCAAAGAAACATAAATTGGAAAAAGTACCGATTTTTAAATTATCTAAATTGGCGAAGACTAAGAAATAACTATGATATTTAATTCAATGATGTACAAAGTGATAAGCTTACCCATTCACTGCTAATGGTACAAACTTTCCTGGATACAATTTAGCAACACATATCAACAATCTCAAATAATAAATTCTAAATAATAATCCCATTTCCAGGAACCCCAAATAATGAAATGATATAAAACTGATCAATCCAGTTACATAAATATCCTTGAAAACACAATACTCAAAACAACCAAATGTCTAACAACTAAAATATGGTCAGGTAAATAGTGGACTACTGCTAATAACAGAATCCCATCAATCATAATAATTTTATTTTCAAAAGATACTAATAATAAGGGAAAATGCTCAGATCTAATGTGAAATCGAAAATGTAGCTTTATACAGTTTGGTCTGATGTTTTTTCCCCACTTTTATAGTCTCCATTTACATGCCAAACCTGCATAACAGGAAAATGTTAATAATGGTTACATAACAAGTTATATAACTTCTGGAATTAAAACTGATATTCACTTTTATCATTTTTTGGTATTTTCCAAATTCTCAATAATAGCAAATTATCTTTTTAAAACACAACCACGAAGACTCTCTGGCAAAAGAAAGGAGGGAAAAAAGCACCTTTAAGCAACTGGTCTACTATTCCCTTTCTGTGCATCAGATCAGAGAGAAAAACTGAAAAACATTCAAGCCAAAAAAAAGAATGGGAGGAGTGTCTTATGACAATAATTGTTTACAAGTACACAACTTTTCATGGCTTACTTATAAAGTACTTTCAAGTCTAACAGAGGGCCTTTCAATGGAACTGCTTTAAGGTTTTAGCTCATGCTCAAGGATGAAAAGAGAAAGGCTGCAGCAAGAGGTTCCAACTATCTGAGCTAAACAAAAAACCTGTATAAAAAGATGTTAAGGAATATTGAATGTATAGCTATTTTGCTAAGGTTTTGTGTAGGAAAAAAGGTGAAGAAAAAGCATCTAGACACAAATCTCAAAGACAGAGACTGCTAAATACCTCCCAATATCCAATGCTCCCCTCTCTTATAGTAAGAACTCATGGTATTGACATCAATTCCTTATTTCCCTGCCTATAGCAGAGTAAGTCCTGACCAATAAGATATAAGTGAAGTACTGTGCTAAGACTGGTAGTTCCTGCTGTATGAGATGCAGACATGATGGCTAGAGCTCAGGCAGCCATTACGGACCATGAAGTGAAAACTACCTCCTAAGCATGAAGAGCAGAAAAATATGAGGAGCCTGGGTCCTTCACTCTGGATAGGCCGTATCTACCCTGGAACATATGCCTTCAGACTCCTTTCATATGAAAAGAAAGAAATCTCCACATTGTATAAATCATTACTTTTTTTCCTGTTACGCACTACTAAAATCAACCTTAACTGATGTAACCTAGCATGATGAACTTGTGAAAACTTCTTTTGATCCTGTCTATTCTCAGTGGCTCTCTGTTTCTCCCAAAAGCTGGGAACAAAATAAATAGAGAGGGGGATAAAAGCCACCAGAGTATCTGTGTAAAGCCTCATGTTACTTACTTAGGTTTAAGAAGATAATCTGCATTTTCTAGAGCTCTCTCTCTTTAGACCCAATTAAACTGTTCTTAACTTGCGTCTGATGCTTGATTGATTTCGTGGGTGATTGTGGTTCAAGGTAAATATCTTCCATTATTTCAACTGTTAACCTGAAACAGACTAAACTTGCAGATCTCAATCATAAGCTTCCTGAGGACCAGCAATGACTATGGAATGGATGCTAGTTCTTTGATTCAAATGTTACTGATAAAGAAAAAAGCCATTCAAAGCGAGTATCAATTATGAGTACAACACATGATGGATGTGTTTCCTGAGGCATTTCATTAACCCGTTTTTGAATGCATGGCAGACTGTTATAACCAGCGCTCCTAATTACCTAAAGGTAGCAGAATATTCAAATAGAAATATAAACATTTACCCCTTTTTGGTCACTTTTATATATTTAATCTAGTTCCCTGCCACAAGGAAAACACAGTCAATGTGAACTAATTAACCAAACTAATTATCTAGAGCAAATCTTCATTTCTTTTTTTTTTTTTTAAAGATTTTATTTGACAGAGAGAAACACAGCCAGAGAGGGAACACAAGCAGGGGGAGCGAGAGAGGGAGAAGCAGGCTTCCCGCCCAGCAGGGAGCCCGATGTGGGACTTGATGCCCGGTCTCCGGGATCATGACCGGAGCCGAAGGCAGTCGCTTAACCAACTGAGCCACCCAGGCGCCCCCAAATCTTCATTTCTAACATCATAAACTCTGGAATTGAGAAAACCGTCATATTTGAAAAAGAAAATGTCTGATCAAGGGAGTTTTCCTCTACTGAGTGGAGAAAAACAACAGAACATAACTTATTTTAAATCTTCACAGGAATACATCTTTAAGAACTGCTCACATCGTCATATGTCAATCATAATGATAATTATTGATCCTAATCATAACAACTTACTCCTAATCATAACTTACTGAAGATGTTAAATGGTAACCTAAATAACAAATATCTTCATAACTCTAAGACTTCATATTGCATTTTAAATTCAATAACTTGGTATTTATTAAACAACCATTAAGCCATCAAAGCCCAAGTGGTATTTAAATACTTCAAACTAGGTTTAAGAATTAGCAGAATCAATTAAAATGACTTGCCTTTTAATTACAAAGTAATTCATCCACAAAACTGGAAAAAGGCTTGGGAACACTGTTTTCGTTCTTTTGCCACCATGTAATACTCCCACAAGGGCATAAAAGGAAACTCATTGTCTGGGATTAAGACACTAAGGTCTCAAGTCAATCTTGGGGCTATTCTAGGAAGATGACAACTGTACCAAATTAGCAGTTGTAGTTTTGTAACACTATTTAAACCAAGTGGCTTACTTTGCTTAGAATGAAAATCCCTGGTACCCTGAGAAGATGAACATTGGAGAGTTAAATGGTTAGCTGCATATCTGAACAGTCCTATTCTTTATTATACTGTAAGAGCTGACTAATTCTGAAGATTGATGGTATTCTAGTCCATATAAAATTAAAAATTCAATGACATAGCTACATGTAATATGTAAAGGAGGCATCTTAATTTCAGAACAAAAGAACAAGCAAGAGAGTAAAGAATCTAAAAAAGAGTTGCAATTTCTAGAAATAATTTTTAAAAATATTAATAGCTAATGATCCTAAGAATCATTATTTCATCATCATGGTCCATTAAGTCTTTATTTTCCCTGCTAATTTTAGGACCTACCATCTCAGTTCCAATTTATATATTTACAAATACGTCTGTCAGAGCTGAAACAAAAGCGAAATTCTATTTCAAACATGCCGAGGTCATAGACGCTTTAGTAATATAGACAGTTTGGACCTGAAAATTTTCAATTCTCAGATTTGTTCATTCATATAATTAACTGCTTATGAAATATCTCCTATATGCCTGGCATTGTGCTAGGAGCTGGGAAATAGCAAAAATAATTGGAGATACCTTTAACCTGAAACCCGAGTAAACATTTTGTGCCGCTGAGGAAGAGAGGTGGGTGCTGAAGTGTGGGGGAGCACCTTCTTGTGGAAATGTCTTCTCAACAGCTTAAATCCCATGAGATTTAAAATATTTTCACAGGTATTTTCTATTTTGTCAAATATGACAAAAATCATACAAAAACCAGCAATAAAAGTTATTTTTCAAGTTACATATAATAGCTTATGTTCTTAAGATTGATAGTCCTGAAGACCAGAGGGAGTTTTTGAGTCTGCCTAGAACTGTAGCTCAATAAGTACAAAGACAGATACCTCAGGAATCTCAAAAATAAACGCGTTTACAAGCTGGCCAACTAGGACCTGCTATTTCAATAAGGCAGCCAAAAGAGCAAGAGAGACTCAAATATGCTCTTTAAACTATGACACAGTCAATCACAACGGTCAAACCAGTTTTCACTTTACAGACCTGCTGGAGTGTCTTAAGGCTTTCAAAATAGCCACCTTACTCGAAAAGCAAGAGCACTGAAGGAGCTATGTCCAAATCTTGCCTTGTGGGTCTGAATGCATATCACTGCCCATTGTCCTCCAAAATGTCCCTTCCTATTCTTTTTTTCATTGATTTGTAGTCATGGCCAATTAGAGGAAAAGTGAAAGACCTTGGTATATGAAAGAATATTCAAAAGGCTTTCTTTATCACCACTTGGTATATAACATTATACCAGGCACTCCTTTCCTGCCAACGGTTATATAAGTGCTCAGAAAATCATCACCAACCCGGTAAAGGCGGCGACGAGTATCTGCTAGAAACAGATTCAAGGGTCGTGGTAGCATTTGATCAGACTTACAATGTGATGGCTCGATTAAGTTAAAAGTTTCTTTCCTAACTTCCTGCTCTGGTCTCTACCAAACCCAATCTTGGGTTAGTTAGCTCATAACACTTTCTCTCTGATAAAGACCTCAACGCCACCTTTTTAGAGCCTGTGGATTACCGGATCTGAAATACCCAGAAGCAAACAGGCTGAAGTCACGCCAAGCGCTTCCCTAGAATCTTTAGCTGTACAAAAACAGTAAAATATTATTCTGTGCATTTCTGATACATTCTGAAGCCTCCCTTTCAACTGGTCTACATCTCCACTACTCCAATCTCATATATGTGTGCTATTTTGCAATACCCATGTATCTCACATATATTATTGCATTTAACTCTCATAGTAAGCAGATACACAAGAATGCAGGCTGCATGAGCACAGATTCCTGATTTGTTCAGTTTTATTGTCCCCATACTCATAACAGGGCTTGACACACAGCAGGGGCTTACTAAATATGAGCTGACTGAATAAACAAATTCACCAGTAACTATGATATACATGGACCAGTATAACGCACATCTTTTTCTGCATGAGCTTTCTACACATCAAAGGGGTGTCCCTAAGGCACGTAACTATGAAATGGCAGCTCCTGAACCTGAGTGGCGAGGCTTCTGGGCTCCAAATCCAACATTCTTTCCACTACTGTCTCTCCCACCCAGGGCATATGTACCCTCTTACAATACAGAATATCAGGGGAAATGAAGCCACGGAGAACCGTATCTTCTAGGAATAAGGTTGACACTAAGTTAATGTAGAAAAAAAATTATACACACATGCACATGTGCACACACACACACACACAAACACACACCCATATCAATCATGGAGATTTTGAGAACTTAATTTCAAAAATAAAACACAGATCGAGAAACACCACTGACACCTGCTAACGGCCACATGGAGCCTCGCCATGTTCAGAGCCCCCACATCTCTCTTCCAGGCACTCACTTACATCCTAGTTAGAAAAGCACTTCAGCACAAAGTAAGATCAAGCTCCCACGATGCCAGCACACCTGGGGCAGAGCACCAGCTCTGATTCCTCTGCACAGCTGGAAAGGAGAGGTTGCTGCTGATCCATCATTGCAGATACCTCCAACTCCTACCATCTTTTTCTCCCTCCCAGTCATTCCACAGACTTGGTAGTCCTCTTCCTTTCAGGAACAGGGGCACATGTTTGATGCAAAGCCAATACTTCCCATCATAGTTATAAGGGAGTCAATTTCCAGAGCTCCAACTTTCCAATATTCTCTTGTCTAAGAAGTGATTTGCCTGGGATCCTGGCTATGATGGAGGGACATCAATCCCAGGATGAATGGAAGCTATCCTCCACCACCGTCATCACAAAAAGCCTTCAGCCACTTTTCAGAAACAATGCATCTTTAGATCATTCTAAACTGCATTATCCGGGGGCGCCCGGGTGGCTCAGTTGGTTAAGCAACTGCCTTCGCTCAGGTCTTGATCTCGGAGACCAGGGATCCAGCCCCAAGTCGGGCTCCCTGCTCGGCAGGAAGCCTGCTTCTCCCTCTCTGGCTCCCCCTGCTTGTGTTCCCACTCTCGCTGTGTTTCTGTCAAATATGTAAATAAAATCTTTTTAAAAATAAATAAATAAATAAACTGCATTATCCCATTGTGTAAAGACCTCAGGGTGACTAACAAAGAAACAAATAAAAATGCTAATGCTGTAAAGGAGTGCCTGACTCTTCAGCATCTAGGTTGCAAGGCATTTTTTAAATCAGGTAATTTCCAATTCTTCATTTCAAAGAACCTAAAATATTCAAATACAAAGATACCTAAGGTCAAAAGAAATATAAAATACTGGGTTTCAATTTGTATATATTTTTGTTACAGAAAGAAAGTATGACAGAGCAATCAATAAGACACTTCCAAGCATAAAAATATATTAGATTGGAATAGAATTCTGTAGGGGAAGGAAAATGAAAGTATGAATTTTAAGAAAAAAGTAAAGATTTTAACTGTTTAAGAAGAACTTATTCATGTATTTTTAAAAAATGAATGATACTGTGAATCAATTATGGACTTAGTAAAGTATTTTTAATGACGTAACAATTTAAAAGGTCAAGATTTATATGCTGAAAAATGACACCCTCTGCAACTGTTTAAATTTAAGATGAAAATTAGCAATCATCTTAAAAGTATGCCTAGGGTACAGACTTCTACAGGATTTTTTAGGAGCTACAGGAACAAAAACGGTGAAAGAACACTGCCATAGACTAACCACTGGAGCCTTTCCCAAGGTGAAATTACCGCAGAGACAAAGAATGAACACTTTCCCACCTACGAATTGTGAACTAGGATCGGATGGAGACGGGGTGGGGATTAGCATTTGCTCCACCCTCTTCTTGGTCCTAAACACATCTGTTGAACCCCACTCTACAGCCAACAGTTGCTAAGACTGAGGACCAGGTTAAATATCTGATCTCAACCGAATTGCTGATGAGGTTAGCCCTTGGCTGATGAGCTTGTATCTTACTCCCTAAGGAGAATTGCTACTACTTGAGTATTTATCTGTGTTTTCCAGAAAAATTCATGAGACAATACCATGAAGGCTCACTATGTTGTGTTTCTCTTATCATACGATGACAAATTTCACCACTGAGGATGCAATAATTGAACATGTCTATCTGACTGGCATTTCAGGTGGAACATGAATTATGCAAAGAACTGGAGTTCTTTCCTGTGTAGTTAGTATTTTAAATATGGCAAATGTACTAAGGAATAACCTCAACAGGCACAGCTATGTATGTAAGCCCTCAGATACCCTGTTTTTCCTTCTTTTCCTGATTTCGCACTCTGTTCTTCCCACTGCCCCTTACATCTTGTCAGCCGCTCCTTTGGGAAGCAGAAAGTAGTCTAAATATGATGGATGAGGCCAGCACTTAATTCGGTGTCTACACTGCTTGAAAAATATTGACTTTCCGGTCCTCAAGCTCTCAGAGAGACAGTGGGGCTATTTAGAGTAGACATTAGACCTACTTTAACCCTACTCCCATTTAGTATGAAGAGGTAAAGTTTGAGATAAAAGGTCCTTAGTCAGAAAGTTGGCTGAAAATCCCACTCCACACATTTACCAAATGTATCACTCAATTTCTCTGAATCTCAGGTTCCCAAAGTCCTTAAAATGGAGTGCTGAGGATTTGAGACAATATCCATCAAGCACCTAGACACATACTGCACATAGTAGGCATTCAAATAATCAATAGTTATGAAGTTAGAGGTTTAATGTTCTTTAATGAGTGCTTAAAACTAGGCGATAGTTCCCTCTTGGCAACATGTCAGCTTGGCATGTTTTTCAGTTTCCTTCTAGTCTCCTTTAAAGTAAGTGATTTGGAAAATGACTACCTTTCATGTCTAAGTATGGAGGGGGGAGGGTAAAATGTACCTGTAGTACTAAAACTGGCAAAGGACACAGAATGAGGACTGTACAAAACCTGAGATTTCACCTACAGCTTTTATAAATATGGCAACATGTCCTGAATATGTTCTAAGCATTGCTGTGAAACGTGATTAGAAATGAGCATAGAGGCGCGCCTGGGTGGCTCAGTGGGTTAAAGCCTCTGCCTTCAGTTCAGGTCATGGTCCCAAAGTCCTGGGATTGAGCCCCACTTCCGGCTCTCTGCTCAGCAGGGAGACTGCCTTCCCCTCTTTCTCTGCCTGCCTCTCTGCCTACTTGTGATCTCTATTTGTCAAATAAATAAATAAAATCTTTAAAAAAAAAAGAAATAAGCATAGAATCAATGTTCTACTCTTTGAAAGGCTATCGAAATTTAATTGGTAAGCTAACGCTTTCCCCTCATCAGATTGGCGAAGCTGTTTGTTTGTTTGTTTGTTTAAGGACACTTAGTATTATAAGGCTGTAGGGTGAGTGGTAATCCCACAATTCTCATGGTAGTTGAAATGAGGATCATCTTTAGAGTCTGAAGCAATTTGACCATGTAAATGAAGGACTCAAAAAGGATTCACATACTTATTTAGAAAGGCAGGATTATATACCAACCCAACCAAACAGATTTATGGGTAAGGGTCTTCATTACATCATGACTCATAATTGTAAAAAACAAAGCAGCTGATGTTCACCATAGGGAATGAGATTATATAGTATAGCCATCTCCTGGAATAGTATGCAGCTGTTAAAAAACAAGAAAAATTTTAAATGAGATTGTTAAGTGAAAGAAACAAGATATAAAGCAGTATTTGACTATAATTCCAAATTTGTGTGCACCACTTTTGTTTCTCAAAGGATAATAAAAGAAAATTTACAATCAAGACTTGGAATTACAGCGATCAACATCCATTCTACAGCTTGAAAGGACAGTGTTAAGACTTGCAACCCACGTCCTAATTTTAAAAAAGAAGTGTGGGATGAGCACACTGCTGATTCAGACCTTTCTTATGAATGACAGGGATAGGAAAGCAGATAATAAAGCTAGAAGTTTTATCTGCGGGGCGCCTGGGTGGCTCAGTTGGTTGAGCGACTGCCTTCGGTGCAGGTCATGATCCCGGAGATCTGGGATCAAGCCCCGCATCGGGCTCCCTGCTGGGCGGGAAACCTGCTTCTCCCTCTCTCACTCCCCCTGCTTGTGTTCCCTCTCTAGCTGTGTTTCTCTCTGTCAAATAAATAAATAAATCTTTAAAAAAAAAAAAAAGAAGTTTTATCTGCAACTGACATTCAGTCTCTTTAAATTTTCAATTTAATGAAGCTTCTGGGTGACTTTTATACCACATGCCTCAATGCTCTCTGCCTAGGTTAAGAAGTTTTGGCGGTGTGCAGTGATGAGAGAAGGCTGGAATATGTGACAACTCAAACCTTCCAATATACACGATTTTGCACAGCAAAGAGGAAATGAAACACTTGAATACGAATACACGAACACACACACACACATACACACACACAGAGATTCAGACCTGCATATACCTAGTTAAAGCACAGAACACTTTCCCAACTCATTGAAAGCAGAAGTGCCTCAATACACCACCTTTCCCTCCTGGGTTCATCTGTACTTCATTACTAGTTGAAAAACTAGTTTATTCCCGCTGCTACCAAGTCCAACCAAACAAGGCTGAAAAGCATGGCCAAGATTGCTTTCATGAACTTTCTTGTATTTATTTCTCACATCAGTACTTCAAATGTCTCATCTAACCCCGCAGATAAGAGAAAGAATAAAAATGCCTTTGGACATTTACACATCTCATGTTACACACCCTTGTACTCCAGAAAAGGAGTAACCCAAATCCACGTGACTTGAAATGACATCTTTCTGCCCAGTGCTCTTCTTTCTGACTTGGCCTGTGTGACCACAGTTCTATCAGCTCTCCTGCCTGCCTGTGCCCAAGGGCTTCCAGCAGCCCCCTGGCGGAGCCTATTTCTGAAAACAGTCTGAAATTACAAGAAGCCCAAATCATCTGAAGTTATTGTGAAAACACAAGACACACCTACACTGCCACCTGACCCGTTAAAATTCAAACTGAAAGGGGTCTACTTGCTTGAGAGTGTGCACTTGTTTGCAGATGTCACACTGCAGAGCAAACAGCTGGGGGGTGTTTGGTTGGTTTCTGATGGTCAGTTTCAGGAACTACAAGCACTTCTAATAGTTCTGAGCTCAGGTTCCCAATCAATACAGGTTTTGGAGACTTAATTTTTTTTCCAGGCTCCTAATGTGCTAAGCTAATAATTAACGTTAAGCATACCATCACTTCTGCTAAAAACATTTTCTACACTCAGCCCCAAATTACTTTCAGTTCGGGTAAACAAAACACACAAGCTGTAATAAAAGGTCTCTGGGAAATGTGATCCCTTTCATTGGTCACCCAGGAGCTTTTCCTCTTAAATCTGCTGCTTGGGGGGGCGGGGGGGGGGGAGGAGGAGAGCATCCAAAATAACGATGCCACCCAAAGCAATGATTTTGTAAGAAGTTGCCCAACATAACTCTTCAAGGTTTCCCAGGTTGAGGAATTCTTGCAGGCAGATGGCGAGGGACAGCTCGCCTCCAAATTACTATCTGCAGAGGTTTCCCGATGTTGATTTTTTTTTTTTAAGGCGGTCCTTTTTAATTACACTGCAAGGGCTCTGATTTTCACATATCTAGCTGCTGCTGGCGGTAGCTGAGAGCAACGCGCCAGGGCTGCAGCAGCCGCTCCGGCCAACTCCAGTGCCGGGGGGAGGGGGATTGGGGGAGCGGGCAGCCCACTCCCCAACCGGTCCCACATTCCCCACCCGGTCCCACCCTCCCCAGCACACGCGCGCACACCCGCGCCGAGACTGCGGTCCGGGCGGGTCTGCCCTGAGCTGGCGGCCGGGCCGGGACTTACCGCTGTCCAGCCGCGCGATCTGGGGCAGCCGGTAAGTGCTGACCAGCAGGTCGAGCGGAACGGCCACCGAGCTCCACTTCACATCCTTGAGGCTGCAGCCCAGCGAGGGCGCCGGGTCCATCTTCCCCGCCTCCTCCTGCCCCGCGCTCCCGCCGCCGCCGCCGGCACCACCCGCGCCTCGGCGGCCGCGACTGCTCGCGCTCGCAGTCTGGGGCGCGGGAGGCGCCGGGCACTCCGGCCGCGGGCAGCCCGGGGACACGGCGGCTGACGCGGCCGGGAGGGAAGGGGCCCAAGCCCGGCTCAGCTACCAGTGCGGGGCATGGCCGGGGCGCCCCGCGTGCCCTCAAGCCCGGAGAGGACTCGCAGCAGCCCCGCGGGTGCGGGCGGCAGCGGCCGGGGTGGCTGCGGCGGATCCCGCTCCGCCTCCTTCTCTGGCCCCGGGTCTGCAGCTGCGGCGGCCGCCCGCTCGCCTCCTCCTCCTCTTACCCCTCCTTCCCTCCGCCTCGAGCGTGTGAGGAGGAGCCGCGGGTCTGAGAAACGCCATAGCAGCGCTCCCAGCACTGACCAACAAGGTGCGAGCAACGCCTGCGCAGCTCTGGGAGACACCGCCTCCGCCTCCGCCTCCCCGGCGCCGCCCGCTCCGCCTCCCGCGGCCGGGCGGGCTCGGCTGGGCGTCAGCCTCCCGGCCGTGGCCGCCGACGTCTGCGGCTCCGGTACTGTGCAAGCTTTAGCTCTCGCTCCCCCGTCCGACCGCTCCCGCGCCCTGCAGCCTCCCGGACGTCACTGCACGCCCAGACTCCTTCCCAGCCCAGGGCCCTTCCCGGAGCCCAGCGGGAGCGGAGCGAGCTCGGGAGTCTCTCCTAGTCGTGGCGTCGGGCGCTGTCCGTTGCTACTCCCCACCCTGCCGCTGGAATTGCTAATACGGGCCACAAAAGAGACCTCTTTTGGCGTTCGCCTCTTGCGAGTGTCACACAGAGACCAGGAGGGGAAAGGAGCACTCCTTGGCGCTTCTTCCCCAACCCCACGACGGAGCTGGAAGGTAATCCTACCAGTCTAGACTTTGCTAGGCAGCCTGGGAAACGCCGAAGCACCGAGAGGGAGAAAGGTGATGATGAATGATCAGTGTCCACAGAAGGGAAGGTGACCGTTCGGTTCAGTACCTTCGTTGTATGAACCGAGATGCTGGAGACCCTGGGGTAGGAGGTGACCAACCCCCATAAACACACCAAGGGAAAGAGCAAGCTAGGTTACCTGGAGCCTACTGGGGCCAGCTGTTTTCACATGATTTTCTCAGTTCTCTTCCAGTCTTTAAGGTTGGGATAATTTCCGTTTTCTAGATACGCATACCAAAACATAAGGTAGTTTGGCAAGATTATACAGCTTGTACACAGCAGTGCTAGGATTAAAATCCACAGGTTACTTTCCATGATAAATCATTGCTTCCCTCAGTATTGCGCGTGGCCTGCTCTCTGCGGACACAGTTAGAAGGTAAAGGTGCCAGTAGAGTTCCTCTTTAAGCAGATCCTGACCTTTGTGTGCTTACCTTTTTTAAGCATTAATTTTACACTAACAGAAGTGAGTGTTTACCAGGTGAAGGGGTTGCATATCAACTCTTTCTGTTCCTCGACACGTATTCAGTGTTTAGTGCCTAAGCTAAACAAGCTCCTGTTTGGGAACCCAGCTGCCTTTCAGTGGGTTGACTTGGGTCTGTGCCAATGAACAAACCACTCAGCAACTGAAGGAAAACACGGAGATTCTTCTAGACCCAACCTCCTTGTCCTGTCACTTTGAGGCATGGGCCACTGTTTTCGCAAATTTTTTTGGCTGAAAGTTTTGACCTCCGTGTCATGCACATCAATTTTTTTAAAAAGTCTTGGGGAAAAGTGAGAAATATTTTAATATATTATTTTACTCAATCACAAGCCCATTAAAGTTCTAAGATTTTGCTCACATAAGGAAGAATTTTGAAAACAGCATAAGGAGCTAGGGGTGGTGCCTGGCTGGCTCAGTGGGTAGAGCATACCAGTCTTAATCTAGGTGTCCTAAGTTTCAAACCCACATTGGGCATAGAGTTTACTTAATAATAGCAATAATAATAATAAAAAAAACATAAGGAGCTAAGTGCCAGCTAATTTTTTCTATCCAAATTATTGTTTTAAAAAAAATATTTTTTTAAGTTTTTTTGGGTTTTTTTGTTTTGTTTTGTTTTGTTTTAATTCCAGTTGGTTAACATGCAGTGCAGTGTTAGTTTCAGGTATAAAACACAGTGATTCAACCAATTCCATACATCACCCCGTGCCCATCATGATCTAAATAATTATCTTCGGAAATAAAGTTCAGACCCCCCAAATGACATAGGAAACATTTAAGAATGGGCAGGGTGGAGGTCCTTCAACTAGGGAGATCCTGAAACCTTATAGGATAGAATGACTGATTTAAAAAAATAATTTTCTGCTGTTATGCTATCCTCCTTAAAAGCTTCAAGGAACAAAATTCCTATAATGCCCTCTCATGCAAGGACAGTGACTTATGACCTAAAGACAAGATAAAAAGTAAAAAGATTAATGCAGCCAACTTTTTTTTAATCAATAAAGGACATATTAGATTTGCTCTTATTGCTGACCTTGCAGAAAAGGTTTCGTTTTAATCTTGAGTATTAGAGGGAAGACACTTTAATGAGCCACAAATTCTTATATGAGTCTTCATGTCCTAGGAGAATGCTTACAGAAACATCTTATTTGTGACATGGAGAGATTTCTGGTTAAGCTATAAGGAAAATCATTTAATTTCTTCTGTCTAGCTGAACTGCATTTTTTTTTTAAGATTTTATTTATTTGACAGAGAGAAACACAGCCAGAGAGGGAACACAAGCAGGGGGAGTGAGAAAGGGAGAAGCAGGCTTCCCGCGGAGCAGGGAGCCCGAAGTGGGACTCAATCCCGGGTCTCCGGGATCATGACCGGATCTAAAGGCTCGCTTAACCAACTGAGCCACTCAGGCACCCTGCACTGCATTTCTAAACATGGTATGAGGAATTATGTTTCTTAAGTTTGTTGGACCAATGTAAACCATGTAGATAAAGGCATAACAACCGAGGGCAGGGACAAAACTTAGAGGATTTTGTAGGTTATTCAAGAAAACTTTTCTATAGGGCAAAATTCCAAGTTCTGTTCCCCTTGTTTCCTACTAGGTACTTTATAAAATTGAGATTTGTGAGAGGCAACATATTATGGTGATTAAAAATACCAACTCCAGACCCCGATGGCATGCATATGATTAGTGCCTCCCTTGTTACATGGGATCTTGGGCAACTTGTTCTTTCTTTCTCTGAAAAATGATGGTAATTGCTATAGATTTGAATGTTTGTGCCCCTCCCTATGACCACCACCAAATTCTTATGATAAGACATAATTCCCAAAGAGATGGTATTTGGAGGTGGGGCCTTTGGAAGGGGACTAGGGATATGAACCAGGAAGCGGCCTCTCCTTAGACATGAAACCTGCCAGCACCTTGATCTTAGAATTCGCAGCATCCAGAACCATGAGAAATGAGTTTCTGTTGCTTTTAAGCCTCCCAGTCCTTGGTGTTTCTGTTCCAGCAGCTTGAATAGGGTAAGACAATAATAATAGTGTCTCATCGGGTTGATAGGAGAATATAATCTTTTAATGTATGTGGAGCATTTAGAATAGTGCCTAAAACGTAGAAAATGCTATGGAAGTATATACTATTCTTTTTAAAAGAAGTAGTGATTTTGAATGAGGCAAGTTTTAGAGAAAAGATGAAGAGACAAATGGAGCTGTGAAGTAAAGATTAGATTTTGGAAGAGCAGTTTATATTAACAAGGAGTAGAGGAACATTCCTCAAATGAGAAATCCAGGTGCCTGCTACCAGCTGTGAAACCTCTCCTCCCAAATTTAGAGTTTAACTTGTTCCACAGCGAACCAGCCCTGCTACATAGCACTTCAGACAGTGACCTTGATGGCTTCTCAGGCGCTGATCTAATGAGGTTGATAAACCCTAGGGTGAATCAGGCATAGGGCACTACAGGACTCATATGAGGGGTGCTTCACAGCTTCCCAACTGTGAAACTACTGTTTATACATACATAACTTGTTAATTCTCTGTGTTATCAGCTCTGAAAGATAAAATTATTACATGTTGGTTTTTCTCCTATCAGCATGTCCTGGGTCACATAATATACTAGCAGTCAAATGGGATATCAAAGTTCACAGCCCCCGTGGTTTTCTAGGTTCTAAATTTTTTTCCCTTTTGATTAATTTCCACACCATTGTCAGGGTTGACTTAAAGGTTACTCCCTGACTAAAACCTTGTACAGTATCTGTATCCTCCCTGTCTGTGTAATATGATATAAAGCCTTTTGCATAATATAAAAAGTTCTTCCCATAGGTGACAGTCTGCCTCCCCAGGCCTCATTGCAGTTGACCGCCTTCTGACACCCTAGGGTCTAGCAGCAGTATCTTCCTGTAGTTACTCAAAGGTGCCATGCTAATGCACACCCTTGAAGACGTCATTCTATCAACATGGAATGCCTTTCTCCCTTTCTCTTCTGGTGAAATTCCTAGCCTGGCTGTGGCTACAGTAGTTCCTCCTTTATCCGCGGTTTTGCTTTCTGTGGTTTCAGTATCCCGGTTAACCGCAGTTCAGAAGCAGACCAGGGTTCGGAAGAAGTTCAGTCGCAGCCTGACCCCATGTCTCAAGCCTGCGTCATTCACCTCCCTTCATCTCCTCACAAAGGCTTTTTAGTTTCTCACATCATCACAAGAGAATAGTTGAGTATAGTACAATAAGAGATATTGAGAGAGAGAGAGAGAGAGACTGCATTTACATAGCGTCTTACGGGACATTTTTATAATTGTTCTATTTTATTATAGTTATTGTTGTTTTCTCTTAAGGTGCCTAATTTATAAATTAAACGTATCATAGGTGTGTATGTATAGGAAGAAACACATTCCACAGCGCTCAAGGGTCCAGCCTGATCCCCGGTTTTCAAACACCATCTGGGGTCTTGGGAGTATCCTTGGTGGTTGAGAAGGGACATCCTCCACGATGCTGACCAGTTCTTTTCCTGTATCACTATTGTACCTGGCAATACCCCTTAATTGTACTAACTGCGCTCTGATTTATTATCTGTTTTCATGTTACCTTTTACTGCTAGACAGCAATTAACCATGGCCACTGAAAGTGTATTTTATGTATTTGTTGTTTCTCTGCCTCCCGGCCTGGCACATGGAAAGGATTCAATTAATGTTGGTCAACCTGACTAACAAGCTGAGTCATGAGTCATCCTCTCGCTCTAGATTACTTCATAGGTCACTGCGTCTTGGAATTATAAACAATTGTTATTCATTCATCACGTCTAGAAAACAACAATGTTTACTCTCAGATTGGTGCCCGATTTTGTTCATTCACCTGAAAATTTGAATTTTGTTGAGATCAAGATGTGCCCTTTTGCCACTGAACTGGAGATGTACCTCTAGACTGTCAATTGCAACATTTATTAAAACTGTTAGCATATTGTTAGCTTATTGTTTGTTAATTTGTAGTCTCCCTTACAAAGACTTTACCCTCAGAGGGGCTTGCTTTATTGTCTTTGCATCCCTAGCACCTGGCATTTCGTAGGGATACTCTCTCAATAAATGAGATAGACAGATGCACAGAGAGGTAGGTAGGTAGATAGATAAACTGGTCTTTCTTTCTTTCATCTATCTATCTATCTAACCTAGTTTATTGAGAAAATGGATAAACAAAATCCCATGAAGAAACATATCCCATATGGGTACTTTCAGGAAGGATTTATGAACATATTCAGAAATTTACTTTGTCATCTCTTCCTTTCTTGCTTTTGATAAGGATATGACTTTCTTAAAGACCCAATCAAATAATACAGATATTGCAGCTCCAATATAGGAATGTTAAGGAAAAGTATTCCCAAAATACCCCTAGTTACAAATTGGGTATCATGGGGCATGTTGGCTTTTCAAAACAATATACCACATACAGTATCCTCATTTAAACATACACTTGGGGGCGCCTGGGTGGCTCAGTGGTTTAAAGCCTCTGCCTTCAGCTCAGGTCATGATCTCAAGGTCCTGGGATTGAAGCCCATGTGGGGCTCTCTGCTCAGCAGGGACCCTGTTTCCTCCGCTCTCTGTGTCTGCCTTTCTGCCTACTTGTTATCCCTCTCTCTGTCAAATAAATAAATAAAATATTTAAAAATAAAATAAAATAAAATAAACATACACTTGGGATGCCTGGGTGGCTCAGCCGGTTAAGCCTCTGCCTTTGGCTCAGGTCGGTCCTGGGATCGAGTCCCACATTAGGCTCCTTGCTCAGTGGGGAGCCTGCTTCTCCCTCTAGCCTGCAGCTCCCCCTGCTTGTGCCTGCTCTCTCTCCCTCTCTCTCTCTCTCTGACAAATAAATAAAATCTTTAAAAAGCATACATATCACATTGTAAGCCAGTACACACATTCCACATAACTGAAATTAGTTTTACAAAATAATGTGTTTTTTTGGTACTTCTAATGTGTACTGCATCCTGATCTTGTGTTCTTTTATGTTTAATTTTTTAAATATTAGTCATGACCCATTAATTTTATCTCACAGTCTATAATGCAAACTATAGTGTTAAAAACACCATTTTAAATAATAGTTCTTGTGCGTTAGGTGTTTATGGTTCACCAAAAGAGGGAACATGATGATTAAAGTAGCAGGAACTTCTAAAATTCTAGAATAATCAGAAATGAAAAGGCAAATGGTGATTTAATAATTGAATTTACCAAAATCATTGTGGAGATATGTGTTTATGTGTATAGTTTTACGATTGTAAGTTTGGGTTGGTGGAAGCAGCTAGCTCTTTGTAAGCGGTGTTGTTCCTCCCAACAAAGCACAAGACCTCAGCTTGAGAAGCTGCTGGTAATGAGTAGTGGTCCTGGGTCTTGTGTGGTTTTGTAAATTTTGAGCAAGGCTTTCTAAAGGAGCGCTTACGTAATTCATAGGTTAGCTATACAATTCTGCAGTTTCAAGAAATCCTTTACCAGAATAAAGCACAATTACTAACTAATCCCTAATTATTCATTTCACATATATTAATAAATTATTTTTAATGATACTTTTAGAGAATGGGTTAAAGAAATAGCTTATTTGGCTATTATCACTTATAAAGTAGACAAGCTGAGGTTCTTTGCACCTAGTAGTCTATAGTTTATTTAACAGAGAGAAACACAACTAGAGAGGGAACACCAGCAGGGGGAGTGAGAGGGAGTAGCAGGCTTGCTGCCTAGAAGGGAGCCTAATGCGGGGCTGGATCGCGAGACTCTGGCATCTTGATCTGAGCCAAAGGCAGACACTTAAGGACTGAGCCACCCAGGCGCCCCTAGATTTTTCTTAATAAGCTAATGTGGCAAAGCACAGGTAGAAAAACTTTCATTTTATTAGTGCCAAATTAATTAGTATTATCAAATAGTTCCCAGTACTAAAATCTTTGCAAGATTTTAAGTTTGTAGTTGGCATTCTGGCAATTTGAAGCTTCAAATGAGTTCTAATGTCAGGCAGCTATAGATAGCTTCTGTTTTTAAGCCTCTCTCTAGAAAAATAATGAGATTTTAGATCCTCTCCCACAAGTCCTCTAAAGAGAGACCATCATATAGGTTTTTATCCCTCTTTTACAGTAAACAGCATAAAAAGAAAGATGGGAAGATTGTGATTATGCTGGGCACCTCTCCTATACCTTGATTACCCTGATCAAGGCTGGATGTGTTTTCCTCCTTGACTGCTCCCATTACTCAGGTTCCTGGTCTGTGAAGGTTGGAGCGTGTCACTGTAATTTATTTGGAATTGCTTAAGATCACACTTAGCTATCTTCTATTCACATTCAAACCTACTTCTTAAAGAATGTCTTTCACCCACTTCAGAAACAAATTTAAAAGCTCCCCCAAATGGTGTTTAAAAACATCTTTTTTAGGGGAACGTGCGTGGCCCAGTCGTTAAGTGTCTGCCTTCTGCTCAGGTGTCCTGGGATCCAGTACCAGACCCCGCTGCTCCACAGGAATCCTACCCCCTACCACTCCTCCTGCTTGCGTTCCCTCTCTCACTGTGTCTCTCTCTGTCAAATACATAAATAAAAAAATTGTTTAATGTTTTTAATGTTTTTTATAAAATGTTTTAAATATAGAAAAAATCCAATGAAGAAAAAATATGACTATAATCTCACCATCCTGAGTTAACTATTTATCAGTCTTCATATTTGGTATATATTCTACTTATAGTATACATGTATGTGTGTGTGTCTTTTTAATTGGGATCAACCTAAAATTTTGTAGTCTACCTTTCTCATTTAAACATATACTGTGAACATTTCCCATGTCAGTAAATATTCTAAAATGTGAATTTTAAATGACTGGATAATTTACATCATATAAACATACCATAATTTATCCAACATCTCATGATTTGGCATGGTTATTGTTTATATTTTTTCTGTTATTAATAATGCCTTCATGACTGTCCTTGTAAATAAATCTTTGGGCATATCTGTGGCTTTCTTTCTTAATATAATTCCCATATGGGGAATTGCTGTATTAAACAAGTATGAACTTTTTTAAAGTTTTTTTTTACATACTTTCAATTTACTTTCCAGAAATGTATACATTTTCACTTCCATTGCTTTAAAACCAAAGCTACTATGTTTTTTTGTCCTTTTACATAATTAGGCACAAGCTTTAAAAATACTTAAACAAGCAATATCAAGTGACAAAAACTGAATTTAGTTAGCAAAAAGTCCATTCAGGTCTATGCGTGGAGAAGAGTATTTAATAAGAGATGCGTGAACCTGGATAACATATTCTTCCTAAATTCAGTAAGAATGCTTATTAACAGAAGAATAAGAAAAATTTTGGAAATATTTGCAGAGGCCAAATTTAAAGAGAAAATTCTCAGAGTACTGGAGTACAGTAGAAAGCTACTGAATGGCAAGATAAGAAACAGGATGAGAGGCGCCTGGGTGGCTCAGTTAAGCATCTGCCTTCCGCTCAGGTCATGATCTCAGGGTCCTGGGATCAAGGCCTGCATCAGGTTCCCTGCTCGGCAGGGAGTCTGCTTCCTCCTCTCTCTCTGCCTGACTCTCTGCCTACTTGTGTCTCTCTGTCTCTGTCAAATAAATCAATAATAAATACAATCTTTAAAAAAGAAAGAAGAAAGAAACAAAGAAACAAACAGGACAAGAGGGGCACCTGAGTGGCTCAGTCAGTTGGGTGTTTGCCTTTGGCTCAAGTCATGATCCCAAGAGTCCCAGGATGGAGTCCCCACATAGGGCTCCCTTCTCAGTGGGAAGTCTGCATCTCCCTCTGACCTTCCCCCCTCTTGTGCTCTCTCTCAAATAAGCAAGTAAAATCTTTAAAAAATAGAAAAGCAGGAGGAGAATATTTATGTGTATTAACTATCCATTAAAACTGTATATGTACTTTGGTTAAAATGCTATATAAAGGTTATGCTTCTGTTCCAGATCTACATTTGTAGATTAACTATATAAAAAGATAAAACATATCTAGCTTAAGTTAATCTACCCTCAAAATCACACAATATTTAAATAAGTGCTAGGGAGTCATAGAGAAGGGAGAAGCCAAGTTTCACTTTGCTCTAAACTATTTAAGCTAATGTGGTAGAAGAAGGAAGCTTTAGAATGATTGTGGAAACTCTAGGTGTCATCAAAAGTTCTGATTCAGTACTTGTGAAAAATATCTCTGTTTTCCTTCCCAAGCCCCCTTTCATATTCTATTTTGAGATATTTATCTTTGCTATTGTTTATCTCAGATGTTATAATATCTTCATTGTTTTCACTACTTCTGTAGCAACAACTTGCAGTCCTATATACTCTTTTCCAAATATTTTATCACTATGTATCATCTATGCTCTGTATTTTCTTTTTCCTTCTCTATCACATACTTCATAATCACACTTGAACTTAGTACCATCAGTCTTTTCCAAGGACACAAATCATTTATTACATTTCCTTTGAATTGATATAAATGGGAATGAATTCACTAAAAAGAAAGAGAAGAAAAAGGAGAGCAATGTAATGATATTAATATAAACTTTGTTCATTATATACTTCAATGTTATAAAGCTTTACATTTGCCATTTAAAAAGAGGCTGAAGATACTAATTTGAAGATAATAACTATATTCTACTTTATCCATTATATATCTTTAATTTATCAGGGGCTGAGGGTCTCTCGCTGGGTCAGTTGGTAGAGCATATAACTCTTGATCTCCTGGTCCTGAGTTCAAGCACCACATTGAGGTAGAGTTTAATTTTTTAAAAAAAGGAGAGAGGGGCACCTCACCTAGGTGGCTCAGTTGGTTGAGCGACTGCTTTCGGCTCAGATCATGATCCTGGAGACCCGGGATCGAGTCCCACATCGCTCGGCGGGAAGCCTGCTTCTCTCTCTCTCAGTCCCTCTGCTTGTGTTCCTTTTCTAGCTGTGTTTCTCTCTATCAAATAAATAAAATCTTTTTAAAAAATTTAAAAAGGAGAGATTAGCAGGAGAAAAAGTAAATTTTATAATAATTATTGGAATAGCAGCCAGATCTATCCTATTATTGATATGTTTATCATATCAACTAATGCCTTCAGCAGAGCACCATAGTATAGACTGTCCACTTTTCCATTCATTAAAATTTTAAATGTACCTTGATTAAATTTCTATATAAATATTCATAGCTCATCTCCCACTATCATCTCCCACTCTTCATTCATCCATCCACTCATCTACCCATTCAATAAATAGATATTTACTAAATATTTATGTGCCAGATACTATCTAAGCCAATAGGAATGGGAAAGATATTTCTTGCTCTCAAGTATCTTACTCTAGTGGAGGAGCTGAAAACACAGTAAATACATGTAATTACAATCGAGTGTGTTAAAGGTTAGAAATAGGTAGTGGTGTTTTGAGAGGGTAAGCAGGATCCTATTATATGGGAAGGAATTGGATGAGGACAACAGGGACTTCTTTGAAGAGATGACCAACTAGAGAAACATGCAATAGACTGTCTCCAAGTCAAGACAGAGCCTGGGGAGAGGACTAGGAAGTGAATACTTGGCAAAGAAATGTGTGAGAAATGGCATGGAAGCGAGAAGAAGCATATTGTAGGAGGAACTTAATCATTTTGGTTTTGCTGTATCTTGAGATATAAAGTAGGAAGTGGCCAAGATGAGGCTAGAGAGTTAGATAGGATTCAGATCGTGGAGAGATTTGTCTGTCCTATGAAGAATCTTGAACTTTATCTTGAAGGACCTGTAATAAATGATCTGTGGTGTTAGTGATTGGAGCTACTGGGAATGAGAGGTGGGTCTTAAGCAGGGGATTTGTAGTCAAGTTTGAACTTTGAAAAGAAAATTTGAATATTTGAAAATTTAAAAGAGTATACAAGCTAAATTTGAGGAGATTAAGACTGAAGAGACAGAGGACACATAGGAAGCAGTAGATGCTGGTGGCAGGTGATAAAGGGTTGAACCAGGATAATGTATTCTTAGAAATGAAGAAAAGGGAACAGATAGAAGATATTTGTTATTCTTAGAACTTGTTTATTAATTCACTTCATGAAGTGAAGTATGCTCCAAAAGTGATGATGATTCCATTGGTCACCAAGGTGATCTGTATAGAATCCAATTTGAGTAGCATATAGTTAGTGCACAGGCACAACTATGGGGAGCAGCAAGAACTTTGAAATAAGAATAATAATATTGGGGGTGTCTGGGTAGCTCAGTTGGTTAAGTGTCTGCCTTCAACTCAGATCATGATCCCAGGGTCCTGGTATCGAGCCCCTTGTTGGGCTCCCTGTTCATTGGGGAGCCTGCTTCTCCCTCTCCTCTGCCCTTCCCCCGGCTTTTGCTCTGTGGCTCTATCTCTCAGTTAAATAAATACATAAAATCTAAAAAAAAAATAATAATAATATTGAGCTATCAAGTCAACCAATGATAGATTGGAATGGAGATGAAGCCACCACTTTGAAGGCATAGGACAACTCTCAGGCCAGAAGTCTTTGTTGAGACTATCTATATGTAATGGACTTCAGCAGCATAGTTTATTTCCGGCTGATACTATTAAACTGACTTTTCTTTGCTCTGACGACATGGCTACCTAGCAATGGGAATTTTTTGTGGATTTCTTGCCTGAGGCCCTGGGAATGATTATTCCATTAACAGTTATGGGGAGGAAGAGACAATTGAGTACATCAGGGAAAGAGAGAATGGGTTCAATTTTGGACATGTTAAATTTGAGTCACCTGTAAAATACCCAGATGTGAAGTAGGCAATTGGAAACAGGGAGCTGGAACTGGAAAGAAATTACAGACAGGCATGCATATTTGGTAGCTGAACTCATATGAATGGATAGAATTTCCCAAGAAAGAACATACATTGCAACGAGGAGGAGGAAAATGACAGAATCTTGGGTGACTCCAATAGAGGAGGAACCAGTAGAAGATACAGAGAAAGAATGGTCAGAGAAATAGGAATAGAAGGAAAATTTGTGCTTCCTTTTCCTATATGAGTTCTTTCTCTTCACTTCTTACATGAAAGGGTAGGAATCTCTTGGAGAGAATCAGTTTTGGACAGAATCAATTTTGTTCTTTTCTCTAGTATTTTGGGTAACTGTTATCACAATGATAACATAGTATGGTTATCTATGTGCTTTTCTTACATTTTTATTAAATAATACATTTTTGATGGCACTGTCAAGAACTGTGAAGGTTTAAGAATTTACCTACTTGCAGGCTAACAAGTTAGTCTGCCATAGCTTCATGGATGCTGGCAGTAGACTGGAGACTCCTGGATCAGAGACAAAGAATTATTCTTAGTATACCAGGCAGCATGAACTTCAGTTCTCCTTGTTTTATGTCCCATGCAGTGACTCTGAGTGGCCCAGGTGTGTACTACATACACAGTGGGTTTATGTTTTAGAAAAAAAAAAAAAAAATCCTGAGATTAGGGAAGCAAATCTTTGACAAGCAAACCTGGCCTTCCTTTTCTCCGGAGGGAGATGTTCTTTTTTTATTTTACTAGACATTACAGAAACTGCCTTCTGCTCTAAAAGGAGATATTATCTTTATCTTCCAAAGCTGTTCACTTTATAAACAACCTTGAAAAGATGATCCAAAACAAAATCTGTCAATGCCTCTGCTCATGAGACATGCAGAAACTTTGGAGACCCAAGGAGATTTGCCTCCTGTGGGCATACTTAATGTCTTGTATATTTTTCTATGCCTCTTGCATCTCCCAAGTTAGTGCTTTGTGTATGACAGGTGCTAATAAATATTTGTTGAAATAGTGATTTAGAAATTACACCAACAATAGAAATAGTTTACAAGATGTTTCCCTACAGTTATTTACCATAGACCAGTACAAAGTTTGCTTTCGACTTCTGCCATATACTATTTAGATAAACAGTTCGTTTATAACTGTAACCTTCTTGAGAACAACAAAATGTATTGTTTTTTGCTTCCTAGAGTCTAAAACAGAACATAGTAATAGAGAACATAGTAATAGAGAAACAAAGATTTCTTAAATAAATTGAGAGATGTGAACCATCACACAGATGCAAATGAGGCAGAATTCAAAGAAGGCTGTTTGCCTTTCTTTAGCTCTTCTGCTACTCCTTGGTAACAACAGTACAGGTGTTTATACTCTTCAAACACTCTGAAGAAAGGAAGATGAAAACACCATTTCCTGCTAGATCCTACTGACTTGGTAGAGTACTTCTATGTAGGTCTTTTTTTTTTTCTTACCTGAGGAGCAGTCTTGATGTCCAGGATAGGAGGAAATGGACTTTCTCATATCTTGTTGGTGGAAATGTAAACTGTTTTTTATTTACACATTTGGCTATTTTCAATGAGGCTTTAAATGCCTACCCTGCAATTTAATTTTCAGAAAACCACCCTAATTAAATTAACTACAGAAAAGAACTTTTATTACAAATATATCCAACCTCAAACTTTTATTTATGATAGCATAAAGTTTGGAAATTCTTATTCAGCTTAAGAAGGAGTTCCTACCCTGAAGTGGTGAATCTCTACATAGACCATGAAAAGACACTGCCAAGTTTTCCTCCTTGCAGATAAATTAACCCCATTCCTAGATAATTTAAATATTGGTGCCATGTGTCTTTTCCAAGGTCTTTTCCATTTCATCTGGTCTGAGTTTTATGATCTATACTTCTTTGTAAGGAAAGCTAATGTGGTTTTCAATTGCTTCTCATATTTGGGGCTTGGTTATTTAATACAGTGATACTCAGCTACAGGGAAGGAATTGAACTCTCTGGGGATGCGTATTCAATATTAAACATTTCACATTTCTAGTAGTGGGGGAAGGTATTGACTTCAAAATTGTTTGAGTCTAGAAAGTTGCTTTTTAAACTGCATTTTAATATGGAATCATCCTGGGGTGCCTGACTGGCTTAGCTGGGAGAGTATACCACTCTTGATCTCGAGGTTGTGAGTTTGAGCCCCATGTCGGGGGGTAGAATTTAGTTAAAAAAAAAAAAAATATATATATATATATATATATAAAATCATCCAATATTATTTGTATTTACTCAAAGACTTTGAGGAAATCAAATGGGATCTTATCAATTTATGTTCTATTATTCTGCCCCCCAAAGTGTCACCAGTTCATATCAAATCAGGAAGCATTAGGTAGAGGACAAGAATACTTACTTAAGGCTTATTTTATGTAAAAATATAAAATCCTGATGAAGTCTATTTAGTTCTTTCAGGATTTCATTAAATTAAGTGTTACTACTAGGTTTGTGCAATGTCAAAAAGCAAATTTCACATCTGGAGGGAAGATGGAAGTAATTTAATAAAGCATTTGACCTTTTTGTCTGAGTCATAATTCTATCCAGAAAAAGAGTTAACAGAGTTCTTTTTATTAGTAAATCTCATCAATGCCAAGATATTCATTGGTTTGTTTAAGTTGCTCTTATTTGAAGTATGCATTCTTGAGTCTTATGGATGTAAGTGTGAGTTTTGATGTCTTCAACTTTCCGGGAATCCCCCCCCCCCAATACACACACACTCAGTGAGCAGTTTACACCACCTTTCTCAGGATTTTTTAAAAATGATTTTTATTTTTAAGTAATCTCTACACCCAATATGAGGATCGAACTTGCAATCCCAAGATCAAGAGTTGCATGCTTTACCCACTGAGCCAGCCAGGAGTGTCTATACCACTTTTCTCAGGATTAAAGAAACACAGGAGTGCAGTTGGCCACTATGGGTTTTTCTATTCTCTTTATATTTCTGTGGTCAATGTATAAAATGAAAATGATAGGATTACTATCTTTTGGGATGAACCAATCTCAGGCTCTCCAGGAAGGAAAGAGGAGACTATCCTATTACTTTTTCTGACAAAAATAATACAGAAGGTAAAAGACAGGGTACAAGTTGAGAGAAAATCTGAAAAATGGGAACATGGAGAGGGAAGGTCAAGGTAGAGCAAAGGAGATAGAGAACTTTGGGATGCCTGAGGAAAAAGCCTACTGGAGATGAGTGAGCTATGGGATGACTGGGAAAGAACTATGTCACTGGGGGTTAATGGCAACAATAAAGAATAAGTAGAAACCCTTGAGATGATGAGGAAGGGGGGTTTGTGAGAGCAAGCAAGGGTAGGGTAAAAAAGAGGGGAAGAGAAATCATAAGATAAAATCAAATTTGTGCTAATAACTTTTTTTTTCTTTTCCTGGGATGGAAGTGGATACAGGAATGCAAAGTTTTCCTATGTCCTGAGAAATCCATTATTGGTTTCTGAGACCCCCTGCCAAATTTATTTTAATTATCTGTAATTTATACCAGTGGGAATATTGCTTCAAACATACAGAGAAGCCAATTTAAGCCAATAAATATTTCGTGCTAATTACTCAAGTACAAACATTTCACTTGATATCAATGGAAACATTTAGTGGTCCAACAATATGGGCTATATTATACACCACTTGACAATACTGGGAAAGATTGGGTGAGTATTTCATTATGAAATATTGAGATTTCCCTGGATTACTATAAAATTCATTTTAAAATTATTTGTTCTTCTAGCTTTTTTTTTAACATGTGAAATTTCAGAAATACAATTTATTTAGAGTTTGATAAAGTAACGCAGTAAACAGCTGCCATTCTGACCCTCTTTAGCCGAAGTAGTCCTCTTGTATCCGTGTCATATTCCTACTCATCAGTCTACACGTACCTTTGGATCTCCACTGTGCCCTAAAGAGACACTATGCCGTTACCTTAAAATAGTTATAAAAAGTGAATGTTTTACAACAACTCAAGGATAGATCCCTCACTTTCATTTTTTGCTTTTTTTTGTTTTAGCATAGATTCAAGAAAGGAATGAAAGCTAGTCAGCAATTAATATGGTAAATTTGTGTCATTAAGTGTATTCATATAGTTGTTAAGTACCTTAGTACAAAGGCGGTGTAAAGTAAGTTTAATTCTCACCACGAACAATTTATGACCTTTTTTTTAAAAAAGATTTTATTTATTTATTTGACAGAGAGAGAGAGATCACAAGTAGGCAGAGAGGCAGGTAGAGAGAGAGGAGGAAGCAGGCTCCCCGCTGAGCAGAGAGCCCGACGTGGGCCTCCATCCCAGGACCCCAAGATCATGACCTGAGCCCAAGGCAGAGGCTTTAACCCACTGAACCACCCAGGCGCCCAATTTATGACCATTTTAAGAGGTCTGAGGATTGTATCTGAAATAGTTGCAAAGAATTATTTAATACTAGATTTTGTCATATTTTAGATGACTTGCTTCCAGTTGGATTGAAGACAAATCCACATTTATCTCAGAAGAGAAACCTGTTTCACATGGGCAATGGGGGAAAGAGCACCTTCCACCTTTCTCACTTATCTGCAAGGCTGAGTCGGGTGTGGGTTGGGCTGGGGAGCTGCAGGCTGTGGGTCAGAGAGCAGGCTGAATGGAAGCAGAATCAATGGCAGTGATCCCAGAGGAATTTCTCGTATCATGCCTCCCATAGGGTGGGTTAAGAGAAACTGGAGTTTATCCATTGAACAGTGTGTTGGTAATTGAAGTGAAAAATACCTGTGATCATCATTTATTCATGATAATCTGAAATTACTTCCCACCTAAGGTGGCTTTGGGGCTTTCTGGTCAACCTCTATTACCTTATAGAACTGGGTGTTCTGGCTAAACCTCTCTTGAAAGGCTTACAAGACTTGAATAAAGGAGTAAAATATCCCTGAGAATTTCCTGAGAAACCTGAAGAAGATTTGAGGTTTTTCAGATATTCAGGGGGTGGTGAAATATATTGATATTTGCATAACTTCTAAGTACATCAGCTGGTGACTCTTTGGACTTCTGTATTGCAGCTAATGGGGTAGGAGAGGAGAAAGATAGGAAAGGGAATAGAAAAAGAACAAAAGATTAAATAATTGAACTGTTTCTTTTATTTTTTAATTTTATTAAGAAATGTTTCAAGGGGCACCTGGGTGGCTCAGTTGGTTAAGCGACTGCCTTCAGCTCAGGTCATGATCCCAGAGTTCAGGGATCGAGCCCCGCATTGGGCTCCCTGCTCCGCGGGAAGCCTGCTTCTCCCTCTCTCACTCCCCCTGCTTTGTTGCCTCTCTAGGTGTGTTTCTCTCTGTCAAATAAATAAATAAATAATCTTAAAAAAAAAAAAGAAATGTTTCAAAAAATAGAAGCATATGGAGAATAATATGACAACCTGTATACCCACAACCCAACCCAGTGTAAATAAATATTAACTTTTTGCTTTATTTACTTCAGATATGTTTAAGGAAAAAATATTACTGTTACAAAACTCCCTCCCTGTATCCATCTACTCTCCCCCCCTCCCCAGCTTTTCTTAAAGATTTTATTCATTTGAGAGAAAGAGAGAGCATGACATGAGCAAGGGAAGTTGCAGAGGGAGAGGGAGAAGCAGGCTCCCCACTGAGCAGGGAGCCCGATGTGGCACTCCATGTGGGGACTCTGGGATCATGACCTGAGCCAAAGGCAGACGCTTAACCGACTAAGCCACCCAGGTGCTCTTCCATCTACTATAACTTATTCCCTTTTCCCCTTGTGGTAATCTTCACCCTGTTTTTGGTTTCTGTTCTCCCCATGAATGTTTCCATATTTTATTTATTTCCGTATATTTATTTTTACATGTGTATGTGCCCATAAATAATATAGCCCTGCTTTGCATATTTTTAACATTTATATAAATGATGCATTTTGGGGTGCCTGGGTGGCTCAGTTGGTTGAGCAACTGCCTTCGGCTCAGGTCATGATCCCGGAGACCTGGGATCGAGTCCCACATCAGGCTCCCTGCTTGGCGGGGAAGACTGCCTCTCCCTCTCTCACTCCCCCTGCTTGTGTTCCCTCTCTCGCTGTGTTTCTCTCTGTTAAATAAATAAAATCTTAAAAAAAAAATAAATGATGCATTTATACATATACTGCAGCTTGCTCTTTTGGTTAACCTTATTTTTAAGATTTACCCATGCTGATCGTTAATCTCTAATCTTCTTTCTATTATATATTTCATTGCGTGAAGGGTCCAGAATTCTCCATTGGTAGACTTTTAAGTTGTTTCACATTTTATGGTGACCATTATCTCCTTATATTAAATATATATTCTGAGACCTTTATCCTCTTTTTGGTTACTAACATAGGTCAGTCACCTTTTTCTCTTTTGTTCTTGGCAAATCATGGTAAAGAGTTATGAATCTGTGAATTGCTGATGTTTGGGAGAACCAGTTTCTTTGGTTTGGTTAAACTAATTTTTGATTTTATCGATTTCTCATATTTGCTTTACCTTTTACTCTCTTCCGGTTTATCTGTTCTTTCACTAATGCCTTAAGTTGATTTCTTAACTCCTTTGTTTTCAATCTTTTGTTTTTTAAAAAAATAAACAAATATATTTGTAGGTTCAGAATTTCACACTGATAACCACTTTGGCTTCATCCCATACATTTTAACATACAGTACTTAATCATTTGGTTCTAAATATTTTGTAAGTTCTGTTGTGAATACTTCATTAGAGACTCTTACAAATATCTGAAGTCTTTAATTTTATTTTAAGATTTCATTATTTTTAATTTTTTAAAATAATTTCTACCCCCCAAATGGAGCTCAAACTCATAACCTCAAGATCAGTCATTTCATGTTGCACTGACTGAGCCAGTTAGGTGCCCCAGGGAGATTCTGACTCTTGATTTCAGTTCAGTTTGTGGTCTCAGGGTTGTGAGATTGAGCCCCATGTTAGGCTCTGGGTGGGGTGAGGAGTCTGCTTAAGAGGCTCTCTCTCCCTCTTCCTCTGCTCCTCCTTCCCCCGCCCCCGACTTATACCGTATTCACCCCCCAGCTAAGACACACGGGCTCTCTCTTAAAAACAGCAATTAAAAAAAAAATCTTAGGGGTGCCTGGGTGGCTCAGTTGGTTAAGTGACTGCTTTCAGCTCAGGTCATGATCCTGGAGACCCGTGTTTGAGCCCCACATCGGGCTTCCTGCTTGGCGGGAAGCCTGCTTCTCCCTCTCTCACTCCCCCTGCTTGTGTTCCCTCTCTCTGGCTGTGTTTCTCACTGTCAAATAAGTAAATAAAATGTTTTTTAAAAAATCTTAAAAAAATTTATTGGGCTTCTTTGTGAGTCACTTGTGATCAATTCCGTGTATGTTTCATGTATTCTCTCTTTTTAAGAGATCTTATTTATTTATTTGACAGAGAGAGAGAGATCACAAGTAGGCAGAGATGCAGGCAGAGAGAGCAGAGGAAACAGGCTCCCTGCTGAACAGATAGCCCCACACTGGCCTTGATCTGATCCCAGGACCCTGAGATCATGACCTGAGCCCAAGGCAGAGGCTTTAACCCACTGAGCCACCCAGGCGCCCTGTTTCATGTATTCTTGAAAAGGTACTTGAAAATGTATGTATTCTGTTTGTTCAGTGCAGAGTACTATACCCATTCCTTTGTGTAAGCTTATTAATTCATTATTGAAATATTTTCTATCCTCACTTTTTTTTTGTTTTATAAGACTTTCTGAAGAGATTTGTTAAAATTGCATGCTATGGTTTTGGATTTATCAGTTCCTACTTGCAGTTGCCCGTTTTTTTGCATTTTGCAGCAGTTTTTGTTTTGTTTGGCTTATAAAAATTTATGATTGTCATATCTTTTCAGTGGTTTGTTGCTTTTACTATCCTGTTGCCCATCTTTATCTCCGTCTGTCTTACTCTATTTTCTGGTATATATATCCTTCACTAGATTTCTTTTGAGCAGTATTTGGCTAATGTATCTTTTCTACCATTTTTCTTTATATATTTCTATGCTATCATGTTTTAGGAGTATCTCTTAAACACAATGGATAGCTGGATTTTCAAAAAAATACTATCTGATCTGAGAAATAAGAGACAGCTCTCTTATTGTGGGAAAGTGCAAGGTTTACTTGAGCCATTCCAATTTGTTTAGAGCCTTAATGTCCATTGTGTCTTCGGTATAAAATTTCTTAGTGAGAAATGCAAGATACTCTGTCCAACAGTTCCAAGGAAACAGAGACTTAAGTTTATACAGTAATATGTCAAGATGCCCAAAGCAGGCAATAAATCCAGCACTTAACTTGGTTTTCTTGTGTGCCTGCAGAAATTAGGGGAGAAATGATTCTGCAGGTACACTAAAAGAACAATTTAATAAATTCTACTTTGCTTTCTGTTGTTTTCCCTTTAGTTTTCATAGATGATAAATCTTGGGAAGGGATTTTCGCCATAATCTACACAGATAGATGATTTCATACCCTCACTAAATTGTAACCTCTTCAGAGGCAGACATGTCTTATACATGTTTGTCTGTCTAGTGCACATATCTGAAGCTCAAGAATTGACCTGAACTGAACTCTTAATTTCATGGAGGGAAGAAGAAAAAACAAAACAAAACAAAACCAACAATGGAAATGTACAAGGTAATTTTTTCTTTAAGACATAAATTATTGTCGGGCGCCTGAGTGGCTCAGTTGGTTAAGCGACTGCCTTCGGCTCAGGTCATGGTCCCGGAGACCCGGGATCGAGCCCCACATCGGGCTCCCTGCTCGGCGGGAAGCCTGCTTCTCCCTCTCTCAACTCCCCCTGCTTGTGTTCCCTCTCTGGCTGTGTATCTCTCTGTCAAATAAATAAATAAAATCTTAAAAAAAAAAAAAAGACATAAATTATTGTGAAAGAATAGGAATGTTGGGTGCCTGGGTGGCTCAGTGGGTTAAAGCCTCTGCCTTCAGCTCAGATCATGATCTCAGGGTCCTGGGATCAAGGCCCACATCGGGCTCTCTGCTCAGCATGGAGCCTGCCCTCCTCCTCTCTCTCTGCCTGCCTCTCTGCCTACTTGTGATCTCTCTGTGAAATAAATAAAAATAAAATTAAAAAAAAAAAAAGAATGGGAATGTTGCTAGAATTTTTACTGTACTTTGTTGCTGATCTGAGTTATGGCCCCAGTGACCATTTTCACAACTATGCCCAAGTATATTATTAATACTTTACAAAAGAATAAGTGACAGGAAATTTCAGAATATATAAAGTATCTCCCCGTATCAATTCCTCTGTTAGCTCCTCAAAAGAATACTGTGCCTTCTCATTCTTGTGACCCTAATATGTTGTAACAGTGCCTGGCACATGGTAAGTTTTCAATAATTGTTGAATGAATAGATGGTAAGAGGTCACGCAAATCAACATTACATAACCATACCTGTACTAAAAATTTGTAAATTCATGTCATTTCTTTCTTTACCTTCAAATGCCGGTTGAAATTCTTTCACTTCTGCATAAGATTTCTGGCATCCCAAAGGAAGAATTAACTGTTCTTTTCTTTGTGTTCGCACTTTGTCCATTAGTTGAGACAGCACTTTTCTTTTTTTAATCACATTGCAGGTAACTATTTACACATCTGTCCCCATCCTAGTTTATGGGGAATTGTTTCTTAATCATTTCAAAAATCTGCTGTATAGTTGTTGCATTATATATAATAGAAGTGTCAGCAAATCTTTCTTAAATTAGATTTTAAAAGAGTAAAAATTGGGCACCTGGGTGGCTTAGTTGTTAAGCGTCTGCCTTCGGCTCAGGTCAGATCCCAGAGTTCTGGGATCAAGCCCCACATCGGGCTCCATGCTCAGCGGGAAGCCTCCTTCTCCCTCTCTCATTCCCCCTGCTTGTGTTCCCTCTCTGTGTTTCTCTCTGTCAAATACATATATTAAATCTTTTTAAAGGGTAAAAATTAAGTGTAAATAGTATTGAACATGTACTAAGCTTTAAACCCTATGCAAGAAAAATTAAAAACATTTTTCCCATGGTTCTCATAATAATCCTATGAAATATGTATTATTATTAAGCACAGAGTCATTAGAACAGTCACTGAGTTACAGCCTAGGCCTTAATCCTAAACCAGGCACTCAGTGAGAAAGGTGGGACTAACTCACAAGCTCATTTTACCTGACCATGGTACCCCCAGCTTACTCCTAGAACAAAACTGACCTTACAATGAAACCTACATCCAGAGACTTTGCCATTAGAGTCTTTTTGGGTCATACTATTTACCTCAGAATGTACACTATTGGGTTTTTTTTGAGACACGTTCACCTCTCAAAACAAATATCCCTCCTAGGATCCAAACACCTGGAAAGGAGACATTATGCCTTGTTACATCACATGATCACCCAGTCAGTTGATAAAGATACCTGCCTCAAGGGTTAAGTAAGAGTATGCCCATCCTATAAATGGTGGTAGCCATTATTGTTATTATTAATTCCCCTCCCCCTCAGAAAACATGGTATCCAAAAACAATGAGCAAGTTAGATTTGGCTATCTGGGTTAAATGTCTAGCTAATATCTATTTAGTTAATACCACCCAGCAGTCTCAGGGCTACTCTCAAACCAATGCAGAGACAAATGAGTTAGAGAAGTTCCCCAGACAGAGGTTAATGCCCCAGCCCCAGACAGAGATTGAAGAGAACACAAGTATCATTTCCTTCTATTCCTGTACAGCAGTTTATAGGGGCATTAGAGTAGGATGTGACATAAATTTTATAAAGATATTGTACATTAAATATACATACTATTACACCCGATCTAGAATTACAGCAACATCAATTATGAGCATTACTTGTCAGTCACTATTACTGGTGTTCTCTCTATAAACAAGCTCAAAAGTCCTGCGGTAATCTATTAGAGGTTTTCTGTGTCCTTCCTCCATCCCCTTCTGATCCTTTTAGGCTCTTACGAGCAAACTGTTGATCATGACTAAAAGCAGCTAAGTGCTTTCATTCTTGGTGCTTAGCAGTTTCTCTGGAAGTCAGCAGACAATAATGTAGCCCTTAAGACAGACTCAGACCAGCTTTAGTGAGTGGAGGAAAGAGCGTGATAGAGAGTTAGGGAAACATGGTCTTTCATGAAGACAAATGAACACAAACATTTTCAAGGTGACCTTTAAGTCACACAGCTAGGAACATTTTCCTTTGCAAACTTCCTTTAGAAATTACTTCTGAACCTTTAGTCCTGTAGAAAAAAAGTACTAAAAGAAGTGGAATGGGCTAGTTGCTTAAATGACAGAAATAGAAATGTTTAAGTTACACATACCAGATATCAGATGGTAAAATGGTGGAAAAACTCCTCGGAGTTTTGGGGTAAAAATGAAAGAGTAAACTCTGAATTAGCACCCTCCCTGTTCATTATAGAAGAAAAATCCCTTCAGCAGAGAGGAACCCTGTCTTTTGCGGTACCCTATCAAACAGGAACTGCTTGGTCAGTGTTCTTGCCTTTTCTCTCGATCATCCACTCGGACATCATTTCACTGAGGAAATTTGGGGTAAATTCAAAACACCGTAGTTCTCTTCCTGGAGCAGAGTCAACCCTTTTCCCCCTGCCTCCCAGTACAATGGTATTGCCTTTCTACCAATAATTTAACTCTGGGTGTAGAATTATACAGTCCGGACCACAAAGGGTATATCATACCAAAGTTAACATTTTTGAAGTAAACATTATAGAGTTGATTTGTTTTTATCAGTAATATGTGTTAGGAAAAGAAAAATTACCACGAGTCCTCAAATGATGAATTTGCTTTGTAGAGAGGCTGTTGTACCTTTTATCACTCATGCGTTGTGGTCCTCTTTGGGTTTTTGAGGCCACATAAACAACAATTAGGCATGCTGTACCAGGCCATTTATCGGGTAACCCCATAAGCTGATTTGCCAGTGGGACCGGAAATAGGAAAGAGCTCTGAAAGAGTTCAGGCTGCAGTTCAGGCAGTCTTTCTATGTGCACCCTGTGGCCAAGCAAAACCGATGGTCTGCTCTATCTGCTGGTGGCAGATAGAAATGCTGTATGGCATCTGGCAAGCCCCACCAGCAGAATCACAACAGATACCCCTGAGCTTTGGAATAAGTCTATATTCTATTCTGCCAACAACTATTCATTAGAAAAGAAGATCCTTGACTGGCTGCTGGTCTTGGAACAGATTGAATGCTTGACCATAGGATGTCCAAATTGCCAAACTTGTGCTTTTTGATTCACTGAACCATAAAATTGGATGTGCACAGTGCATTCTATTATAAAATAGAGGTAGCATATATCAGGGGTCAGCAAATTTTATCTATAAAGGGCCAGACAGTAAATATTTTAGGCTTTGCAGGCCATACGGTCTCTGTTGTGACTGTTCGATTCTGCTGTAGCTCGAAAGTGGCCACAAGCAATACTTAAATGCTTGGCTGAGGCTGTGTTCCAATAAAACTTTATTTATTGACACCAGAATTTGAATTTTGTGTCATTTTAAATGTCAAGATATATTATTCTTATTGTGATTTTCCCCCAGCCATTTGAACATATAAAAACCACTCTCAGCTTGCAAAGATGCATGCTACAAAACAGATGGTAGGCTGGATTTGGACCACGGGCAGTGGTTTGCCAGTGCCTGGTATATATGAAACTAGACCCAAGTAGGTCCAAAAGGCATAACAAACTGCCCAGGCAGAGCCAGTGACCCAGGCTCACTTGGTGCCTGCTTACTGCTTTTGTTTTTCTCCTTTAGTCTTTTCTATAATGCATTAAGAGGAGAGAAGATGTGAGCTCAGCATATGAATGGTGTTCTGTGACAGGAAGACTCCTGCATGGCTCCTGAATCCCAGTCTCACTGCCCATCACCTCAACCCTGAGCAATACCTGTGTTGCTTACTTCCTATGGAAGGAAAACTGGTCTGAGAAGTAGTTCTATACTAACTCAAGAACAGTTGAGAATAGGTTTTTACACTCAGAAACTTGGAAAGAATCCCATTAGGTTATTGATCTCAGTGTAAAAGTGGGGAGAAGTACATGGATGAATTTCTTGGAATGGAAAGAGCATGAAAATATTTGTGTCTCATGTAAATGTTCATCAGAGGCTATTCATGGTGGAAGAGGCTCTTAATAATCAGGTAGACAAGATGATTCATTCTGTCCGTGTCAGTCAGTGTCTTTCTCCAGCCAGCCCAGTGTGTTCTGAATGGACAGGAGCAGCATGACAGTAGCTACAGGCTCACCAACTTCGTCTAACCCTTATTGAAATTAATCTGCTAGCACTATTTGCAGACCGGTGCAGAGTTTTTCAGAGTGTGGTTACTGTGTAGTCTATTAATAGTTAAAAATGGGGGCACCTGGGTGGCTCAGTTGGTTAAGCGACTGCCTTCGTCTCAGGTCATGATCCTGGAGACCCGGGATTGAGCCCCACATTGGGCTCCTTGCTTGGTGGGAAGCCTGCTTCTCCCTCTCTCACTCCCTCTGCTTGTGTTCCCTCTCTGGCTGTGTTTCTCTCTGTCAAATAAATAAAATCTTTAAAAAAAAAAAAGTTAAAAATGGACAAGGGACTAGCAGGAGATCCCCCAGCGGATCACTTGAGTGACAAACATATTCTTCACACCAGATTATATAGTAGCAACCCTATATATAATGATTAGAGTCAAGTATATCTTCCAGTATATTAACTCTTTTTTGTGCCTACTGATCTACTGGCATAAAGATCCCAAAGCAACCATGCGCCTATGGTAGCTTTAAGTTTAATGGGACTCTTAAAGTGTGAAATCACATTCCCTTTAAGAATCAGATGTGTAGACACATAGATCTTTCTAAATCTGTATGTGCTGCTATAACAAAATGCCACAGACTGACTTACAAACTACAGAGATTTATTTTTCACAGTTCTAGAATCTGGAAGCCTAGGGTCATGGTGTCATGTTTGGGTGATGGCCCATTCCAGGTTGTAGGCTTCTTGTATCCTTGTGTGGCAGAAAACAGGCAAGGAAGCTCTCTGGATTCTCTTTTATAAAAGCATTAATCTCATTCATAAGAGTTCTCTCATGACTTAATCATCTCCCAAAGGCCTCACTATTGCATTGGGCATTAGGATTTGAACATATGAATTGGAGCAGGGAGGGGGACACAAACATTCAGACCACAGCAGGGCCTAACATTGCAGAGATGGAAAGCACACATTCTCCAAATGAATCATTAGGAGTGATGGTGGACGCGGCCACTCCTGTCTTTTCTCCCTGATTCTCTGACCCATATATTTTACTGGAGACAGAATAATATAATGGCATTTGTTTAAGGTACCTAGTGTATCCTGAAGAACATTGTGTCCTGAAAGAATGTCATCTCTAAGCTGGTACCTTAGCTTCACCTTTGAGAGACCACTCTAATGTTTCATCAGGCTGGCAGGCTCTGGATAATGATGTATGTGATAAAAGCAGTGGAGTCCACGGTTGTGTGCTCACTGCCCTACCTCCTTTGCCAAGAAGTGTCCCTTGATACAAAGTAATCAAACGGAACAGGACAGGAGGAGATGGATGTCTCAGCTCTCAGCAGAGGGAGCAAATGAGCCCTTCCTCCACCTTTTTGTTCTTTTTGCCCTTAATGGATTGTATGATGGCCAACCAACATTGGGGACAGCCATCTGCTTTACTTAGTTCACCAATTTAAATGCTAATCTCTTTCAGAAACTCCCTCACAGACATACCCAGAGATAATGTTTTGCTGGCTATCTGGGTATCCGTTAGTCCAGTGAAGTGGACATGTAAAATTGCCTATTACACAAGAGTTTCCAGAGTCCTTATAGCTTCTCTCTCATCAGGTTTGATTAACATGATATCACCAATATAGGGGACAAATGTGACATTCTCTGGAACATTCAGGTGGTTCAGGTCCCCTCAGATCATATCATGATGAAAGGACAGCTGTAGGACAAGACCATGAATATAATTGGTTATCCATCTTAGTTAAATTTCAACTGCTTCTGATTATTCTCTTATGGACATTAAAAAAGATGCATTCTCTGGTGTATTCAATACCAAAAATTGGTATTCAGTACCAAAATTTGGTATTCAATACCAAAAACCAACACTGGAGTTCCCCTTGGTTAAGCTTGTGATAGTTCATTATTATTTACCATGATCTATCCATTTTTTCCAAGAATCAAACTGGTAAAATAAATGGAAATGTAATAATTGTACTAATCTCCCCATCCTCCCCAGGACGTGTCATGATTTTTAGATTACTGTGTTGATAGAAGTTAGGAAATAAATTGGACACAGAGATTTTCCCCTGATCTTTTTAGCCTCCTCATGGCATGGAACTATTAGGGGAGGTTGTGATTGTCAGAGAGAGAGAGGTCTGCCAGATGTCAAGGTGGTCGATCGGGACAATGAGCCACATTGAAAATATGAAGACTTGGGACATTTTCTGTTTCTCCGCAGTTTTTCCCCAGCTTTGGGTGGTGGCCGATGCTGGGCTCCGGCTTCCCGTCCGCGGAGGGCGAGGCGGCGGGGACAGCGGCCCCAGCACCCCGAGCCCTGCCGTCCGCAGCCGCGCGCCCGTCGGTCTGCCGGGCCCGAGTCCGCCGCTTCTCGCGTCAGCGCCCGGCAGCCGCCGCGGCACAGCGAGCGGCCCAGAGACAGGCCATCAAGTGTGTGGTGGTCGGAGACCGAGCTGTAGGTAAAACTTGCCTACTGATCAGTTACACAACCAATGCATTTCCTGGAGAATACATCCCACTGTCTTTGACAACTCCTCTGCCAATGTTATGGTAGATGAAAAACCACTGAATCTGGGCTTATGGGATACAGCTGGACAGGAAGATTATGACCGATTACGTCCCTTATCCTATCCGCAAACAGATGTATTCTTAATTTGTTTTTCTCTTGTGAGTCCTGCATCATTTGAAAATGTTCGAGCAAAGTGGTACCCCGAAGTGCGACACCACTGTCCCAACACACCCATCATCTTGGTGGGGACTAAACTTGATCTCAGGGACGACAAAGACACGATCGAGAAGCTGAAGGAAAAGAAGCTCACTCCCATCAAGTGCCCGCAGGGTCTGGCCATGGCTAAGGAGATCGGTGCGGTAAAATACCTGGAGTGCTCCACGCTCACGCAGCGAGGCCTCAAGACAGTGTTTGATGAAGCGATCCGAGCGGTTCTTTGCCCCCCTCCCGTCAAGAAGAGGAAGAGAAAATGCCTGCTGTTGTAAATGTCCCCCCCCCAACCTTTGTACGCTTTGCTCAAA